>ML242790.1:26756-94045 GCA_005239495.1 Nicotiana undulata
CCCCCCCCCCCCATAAATCACAAGGCCAAGGTTACTCAAGTAATGATATGGGTAGAATTGAGCAAATGTCCAAACAAATAATGGATCGCAATGCGGATTCTGATGCTCAACTTGCCTCCCATAACACCTCCATTCGAAATCATGAAGTGCAAATGGGAAAAATCTCTCAAGCCTTGAACACACACCCGAAGGGAGCACTACCAAGTGATACGGTGGTGAACCCAAAGGGTGGGAACAACAATAACAATATCGGTCACGCCATGGCGGTGACCACAGGGAGTGGACGAGGCGGTGAGGCTAGTTCTTCTAAACAAAAGAGAGTTGTTGGTGATGAGGATGACTTGACAAATGATGAGGTTCTGATTGAGGTTGAGCATGTAGTTGAGGAGACAACAACTAGTAAAGTGAGGATTGATATTCATGAGTAGGAAACTCAAAGTGACGTGAACCCGTCTAGGGAACACGTAATTGACATTCCCGAGCCGGTTGTGTCAAAAGAAAAGGCCCCATTTCCTAGACCTCCTCCTTCTTCTCCTCAAAGGTTGCGAAGCAAAAGAATGATAACCAATTAAAGAAATTCATCGACATAATGTAAAGCTTATCCATCAATGTCCCTTTAGTTTAAGCTTTAGAGAAAATGTCCGGGTATGCCAAGTTCATGAAGGACTTGGTCACAAAGAAAAGGTCAATGGAGTGTGAAACTATAAATATGACTCACCAAGTGAGTGAAATAGTTCACTCAACTGCACCCAAGCTTGAAGACCCCGGGGAATTCACCATTCTTTGCACAATTGGTAGCGCGGATTTTGCCAAAGCATTGTGTGACCTTAGAGCTAGCATAAACTTGATGCCATATTCAGTCTTCAAAACTTTGGGGATAGGTCAACCTCGGGCTACTTTGATGCCATATTCAAATGGCGGATCGATCTTTGAAGAGGCCTTTAGGAATCATTGATGATGTTTTGGTACGGGTTGACAAGTTCATCTTGCCCGCGCATTTTGTTATCTTGGATTGTGAGATGGATTATGAAGTTCCTATCATTTTGGGAAGGCCCTTCCTTGCGACGGGGAAGTCCTTAGTTGACGTGGAGGCCGGTGAGCTCACCTCCCAGGTGGGCGATGAAAAGGTTGTGTTCCACGTGTGCAAGTCAATGAAGCAACCCACTAGCATGGAAGTATGTTCTTTCATGGAACTTGTCACCGAGGTCATTATTGATGAAACAAGCTCAATGACAAATGTTGAAGATCCTGTGGAGGCAGCTTTATTGAACCATGATGATATTGTGGTGGATGGCTTGATCGAGAGTACCAATGCTCTACAAGGCATGGGTTCTTACTCATATGGTCCTCGAAAGTTATCCTTGGATTTGGAGAATCGAAAAACTCCTCCGACAAAGCCTTCAATTGAAGAGACACCTACATGGAGTTGAATCCACTTCTACCACACCTCAGGTATGAACTTCTTTGTCCTTCTTGTACTTTACCTGTTATACTTTCATCTTGCATAACCAAATTGCAGGTAGACTCTACTCTCAAAGTGTTACAAAGGAGAAAGAAGGCCATAGGATGGACACTTGCAGATATTCGGGGAATAAGCCCCGCATTTTGTATGCACAAAATCATTCTCGAGGATGAAGAAAAGCCTTCCGTAGAACATCAATGGAGGCTAAATTAAGCAATGCAAGAAGTATTGAAGAAAGAAGTAATCAAGTGGCTTGATGCAGGGGTCGTCTACCCAATCTTGGATAGTGCTTGGACTTCTCCGGTCCAATGTGTTCCAAAAAAGGGTGGTATGACCGTGGTTCAAAATGACAAGAACGAACTTATTCCAACAAGGACAGTCACAGGTTGGCGGGTATGCGTGGATTACCGCAAATTGAACAAGGTGACTTGCAAGGATCACTTCCCATTGCCTTTCTTGGACCAAATACTTGACAGACTTGGGGGTAGAGCTTTCTATTTCTTCTTGGACGGGTATTCAAGCTATAACCAAATCTTGATTGCTCTAGAGGAACAAGAAAAGACAACATTCACCTGTCCCTATGGGACATTTACTTTTTCCAGGATGCCTTTTGGATTGTGCAATGCACCCGCTACATTTCAGCGGTGCATGATGGCAATTTTCACTGACATGGTTGAAGATTCTCTAGAGGTATTCATGGATGATTTCAGCATGGTTGGGGACTCCTTTGATGAATGCTTGAACAATCATTATAAAGTCCTCGCTCGTTGTGAAGAAACCAACCTAGTGCTCAACTGGGAAAAATGTCATTTTATGGTTAAAGAAGGAATAGGTTTGGGCCACAAAATCTCAAGGAATGGAATTGAAGTAGACAAGGCCAAGATTGAGGTCATTTCTAAGTTGTCACCTCCAACTTCGGTAAAGGGAGTCCGTAGCTTTCTTGGGCATGTCGGGTTCTACCGGCGCTTCATTAAGGGATTTTTTAAGGTGGTCAATCCTCTTTGCAAGTTGTTAGATAAAGATGCCAAGTTCCACTTTGATGAGAATTGAATGAGTGCATTTGATTTGTTGAAGCACAAGATAACCACCATGCCAATTATCACCGTGCCGGATTGGAGCTCTCTTTTTGAGCTAATGTGTGATTCAAGTGATGTGGCGGTGGGTGCGGTTTTGGGTCAAAGGTGAACAAGATCTTTCACCCCATTTACTATGCAAGCAAGACAATAAATTCTGCCCAAATAAACTACATCATCACCGAAAAAGAGTTATTGGCCATAGTCTTTGCAATGGAGAAATTTCGTCCTTATCTTATGGGTGCCAAGGTCATAGTTCACACCGACCATGCAGCACTCTCCTATCTCATGATGAAAAGGGATTCCAAGGCTAGACTTATGCGGTGGGTGTTATTGCTTCAAGAGTTTGATTTGGAGATCATTGATAGAAAGGGGAGTGAGAACCAAGTTGCCGACCATCTCTCCCGTTTGGAGGAGCAAGGGCGACCTAGTGATGGGCTTGAGATTGATGATAACTTCCTGGATGAACAACTTCTCTCCATTACTATGCAAGAAATGCCATGGTTCGCGAACATCGCCAACTACATTGTCACTGGTGTTGTCCCGTTTGAGCTCTCTTCTAACCAAAGGAAGAAGCTTATACGGGATAGCATGGATAATTATTGGGATGAACCATACTTTTTTAAGATATGAAATGATGGTGTCATCCGGCGATGTGTGCCCGAAGAAGCGCAAGGGTCAATTCTTGAGTTATGCCACTCCTCACCTTATGGTGGTCATCATGGAGGGGCAAGGACCGCTTCAGAAGTGTTAAAATGTGGTTTCTTTTGGACTACTTTGTACAAGGATTCTAGTGAGTTGGTCAAGCGGTATGATGAATGCCAAAGAATGGGTGGCATATCTAAGAAAGATGAGATGCCTCTCACTACAATTCTTGAGGTGGATATTTTCGATGTTTGGGGCATTGATTTATGGGGCCCTTTGTTAGCTCATGTGAAAACACTTACATACTCGTAGCGGTGGACTATGTTTCGAAATGGGTTGAAGTCGTGGCTTTTCCCAATAATGAGGCCCGAAGTGTGGTTGGTTTTCTGAAGAAGCATATTTTCACAAGATTTGGGACACCCCGTGCCATCATCAGTGACGGGGGGTCTCATTTTTGCAATAGGGCCTTCGATTCATTGTTAACCAAGTATGGAGTCAATCATAAGGTGTCCACTCCGTACCATCCTCAAGCAAGTGTCCAAGTGGAAGTGTCTAATCGTGAAATCAAGAATATTTTGGCCAAGACAGTGAATGCTAATCGGACTGATTGGTCCCGGAAGCTTGATGATGCTCTTTGGGCTTACCGGACCGCCTTCAAGACCCCAATCAGTATGTCTCCTTACCGGTTGGTGTATGGAAAGTCTTGTCATCTTCCGGTGGAATTGGAGCATAAGGGACTATGGGCTTTGAAGAAATTGAATTTGGATTGGGATACAGCTGCAAATCTCGGAGTTGATCATCTCAATGAGCTAGACGAGTTCAGATTTCATGCATATACTAGATCCTCTTTGTACAAAGAGAAAATGAAGTATCTCCATGACAAATATGCCAAAGACCGGTAGTTCAAGGTGGGAGACTTGGTGCTTCTTTTCAATTCTAGACTTCGTCTCTTCCCGGGAAAACTCAAATCCAAGTGGAGTGGCCTGTTTGAAGTTGTGTTGGTTACACCCTTTGGTGCTCTTGATCTAAAGAACAAGAATGGGGAGATTTTCGTGTGAATGGGCACCGGGTCAAGCATTATCTTGGGAAATTTGAAGATATCCACGTGGTGGCTTTGATGAAATTCATTTGAACATGGTAACATGCGTCGTGTCGCGACGTTAAATCAGGCGCTTCTTGGGAGGCAACCCATGTGTCTTTCTTTTTGCTTTTCTTTGATTTTCTTTGTAGTATAGGATTTTCTTTTTGACTAACTGGTTGTGGGATTTTGTAGGATTGTTTTTATGCAGTACAGGACTAAGTTGGAAAAAATGAGCTCTCTGAAGTTTGCACTGCGGCCGCATTGCATTTTGTGCGGCCGCAAAGGCCTTAGTGCGGGGGCAAAATTCCAATGCGGTCCGCAAAGTGATTTAATAGTGAAAAAGGGGTTCTCTGAAGTTTGCCACCGCGGCCGCAATGCAATGCAATTTTGTGCGGTATGCGGTGGACCACTGCGGCCGCATTGCATTTCTTGCGGTCCGCATTGGACATATGCCCAGTATCACTTGTTTCTGAGGACCGCGGTCCCATTTTGTGCAGTCCGCAATGGGTAGGTGACGTGGGCCCAGGTCCTTTTTCTCTAAATAGGGCCTGAGGCCTTCATTTAGACTTTTCGCTCCTTTGCACGCTCAATAGTAAAAAAATCATTGTTCATCACTCTCTGTTTGACTTCACCTGCTAAATCTCATTCATCTACACTGCATCTCACATCTGGTAAGTTTAATTTTGTTTTTCTTATTTGTTTAACTTTGTTATTTTCTTTTTAAATAGTTATTTTTCTTCTTTTTCTTTCAATCAATGCCAGGGTTTGCTTAATAATAGTTAAATTAGGACTAATTAGTTTAAAGACATGATTAAACACTTAGGGGATCAATAATATGTGATTTTAGGCTCAATTTGGGACAAAATTTTGAAACCCTAGGCAAGTGTTACTGTTCATTTCTCACCGCGGTCCGCAATGCCACTTTGTGCGGACCGCGATGGGTTAACTTCAGAGAGGTTACAAGGTAAGGACCGCGGCCGCGATGGATTTTGTGCGGTCCGCGGTGCCTTAATGCAGACTGCAACACCATTTTGTGCGGTCTGCGGTGGCCTTATTCATAGAGTGGGTACTCTGAACCCCACCTCAGTGCGGACCGCGGTGCATTTTGTGCGGTCTACGGTACCTTCTTTTGCGGCCGCACTTCATTTTGTGCGGTCCACCATTTGCATATTCTGTAAGTCTGCCTTCAACTACATGCAACCTCATTCTTCACTGATTCATCTAATGCTGGGATACTAACAAACTTAAACTGAATTCCACTTGCACACAATGGTTCAATCACGAGGCGGTGGTAGAAAACAACAGGGAAAAGGAGAGTCCTCCCGGGGTAGAGGAAAGGGCATGATCAAGTTGACTCCCCAAGTCCGCAAAAGTATCAAAGAAACCAGAAAAACAATTAAAGTTATGGATAGAGCTTCTTCCCATTCGAGAAGATAGTATGCGCCCTCCCGGGAGGCATCTGACTCAGAATCCGTGCCATAGTATGTTCCTGACTGGCCGGAGAGGAAAAGATTGAGAAATTCACCTCCGGGCTCCCCTACTGCCCAAGCATCAGTACAAAGGTCTTATGAGTCGTCTGAGGGCTCAGCTGCAGGCAGTGCCAATGAATATTCTACCTCACCTACAGCTTCACTATCCGGTGAGCCCTCTGTAGAAGAAGAAGGAGAGGATGAGACCTAAGTAGGAGGAGTAGAGAGAACCAGGAAATCGGAAGCATGAAAAGATATTTTTGTGAGTGAACCATCCTATCACAAGTTCAGAGAATGGTGGCCTGAGAGGAAGTTGATACCGGAGCGAAAATTCATCACAAAGGACCTTTTGTCTCACAACCCAAATATGCTGAAGTAGTTCAAAGAAAGAGCTGGATGGGATTATTTCTCATGCCAAGTGGTAGAGGCCAATGAGCACTTAGTCAAAGAGTTATACACAAATGTGGCCCATATCAAAAAGGATACTAAAGTGACTAAGGTGCGAAATCTGGCAGTGATGTTTGATGGAAAGACAATCAATGATTACCTTGACTTCCCGGAGGAGGATGAGACATTGTACTTAGAGAAGTTAGATTTGGGGGAGGATGCCCATCCGTGGTTAGCATAGAATTTGGCAATCCCAGGTATCACTCCATATTGGTTGCAAGCGGGAGTAAGAATTCTGAGGAGAACCCTGAACTTCGAAGCAAAAGGGTGGGAGATATTTGTGTGCAGTAGGCTTGACCCCACCACTCACGAAAACTCTCTTCCTCTCTCCCGAGTTGTATTGGGGGCATAGATCATGGAAGGGTACCCGATCAATGTCGGGAATGTGATGTCTAAGGTGATTACATGGGTGGTGAACGAATGTGATAGATCCTACCCCTTCCCAAATTTCCTGACCATGTACTTCGAGGATCAAGTGGTAGAACATAGGAAGTTTGATGTAAAGGTAAAGCCGAAGGCACCCTTTTCATGGTATAGCCTGCAGGGTGATGACAACCCTAAAGGCAAGGGCAAATCCATTGCTTCTACTGGCCAGTCTGAAGAGCCAGTAGTTTTAGTGGCTTCATCTCAGCCTCCTTCAGCTACCCCGGGCATGGATCTAAGACCCTCCATTTCTACAGCCCCAGACATTCCCTCATCTGCAGCATATCCATCGACTGCCCACCGTTTGAGCCAGACCCTAGACGGTATCAACAACTGGATGCAGGCAGCCACTTCCAATTGTCTGTACTTTTTACAACGGTGGCATCCCAGTCTGCACCTCCTCGTGCTTCCAAGGAGTCGATGAAGAAGTTGAGGGTGGAGGTAGAGAATATGAAGGTAGATCACTTACCATAGGACCTTTTATTGCATGACCCGGCTCCAGCAGCCCATCCTGAGCCGTAGCAAGAGATAGAGAGGCCAGCAAAGAGGAAAAGGGTGATTCCCCGTGTTGTTGATGATGTGATAGAGTTGGCGGACCTGCAGGAAGATTCCTCTAGCCAGCCCCAGATTCCAGTACAGGCCCAGGACCTAGTGGAGATACAGATCCCAGTGGAGACAAAGGTTACAGGGAGCCAGTCACAGGCTCCCGAGCAGTCCGAGGACCCAGGGACCCAGCACCAGGAGCCTATGCAGATGGAGGTCCAATAGGGAGTTTCTTTTTACTCTCTCTTTTATTTTGTGCTATTTTTGGTTAGTTAGCATTGAGGACAATGCTAGCTCTCATTTGAAGGGGTAGCCATATTTGGATGATTGTATATATGATACTATTTCCTTTCTATTATGCTTTCTTTTTGCTTTTGGTATGTACATAATTTTACAATTCTAGTTTACTTTTCGTATTTTGCAACTTTGGTCTGTATATAAAGTTACCTTCTGATGTATATATTCATTCCCCCTTATGTATATTCGACTAAATCCCCTCTTGTATATATTTATATTACTTTCCGCATTTTTCCTTTCATAGCTTCTTATTTTATCTTCGTAACTTCTTGTTTTGGATTTTTGCGTGCAATAAACCTTTGGTTTTCTTAATGTCACGGTTCTTTCCAAAGGTGGAATTTGTGTGAAACGGGTAGCTCTTCCCAATGATGGATGGCATGACAACCTTCTTAAGGGTTTGAGTCTGTTTTTCTTTTTGCTTTTTGTGTAAATAGCAGCTAGTGAGTAATGGTGCCTCAAGAAAATCTTCACTTGGGCCTAACACATTTTCCTTTGATTTTATGGTCAAAAACAAATTGTTGTGTATAGGATGGTGAAAGTTGCAACCTTGAGACTCTTGTGTTGGCCGATAATCATCAAGTAGTTTTTCGGGACCATTGTGTTGCTCAAATCTTAGCTAAGGTGGTTGTGGGGCCCTGACTTTGTTTCTTTAACAATCTCATAGCTTGTGTGGTGAGAATTTGAATTGCAAGTCCAAGTCCCGAGCCATTAGTCTAGAACTTGCCCTGAATGTTTGTCTAGGCGAAATCCTAAGTGTAGTTTGACTTGAGATGTGATTATAGGATCTCCTTGATCCAAATGATGTCTTGAAAACTTTCATAACCTACCAATGACAATATCCCCAGTCAACCCTTTTGAGCCTTAGACCATTTTCTTTCAAAAATCACGATACAAGTCTTTACCCGTTCTGGCCCTCTCTTGGAATCCTATCTTTCCTTAGCACAAGGAAAAAGCATAAGTTTGGGGAAGAGACGAGGAATGCAACAAAGTGAAAAAAGGTACAAAATGAAGAAAAGGAAAGGCAATGAAAAAGAAAGAAAAATCAAAAAGTTAAAAAGAATGAACAATCTAGAAGAAATAAAGAGAATCAATGAAAGAAAAGAGATGAAAGGTGTGGAATGTTTAGAAAGGAGAAAAAGGCTTGAAATGAACAAGAAGGAGTGACAGTATGTCTTTCTAACCCCTCAGAAAGAGCTTAATGACTCAAAAAGTCAAGAGAATGCAAAAGTGAAACAAATGAAGTGCTTAAGGGAAGATGGAACCCTCTGAGACCAAATATTCCTACCTTGAACCAAAAGACTTCACTATATATCCACAAAAGTACTATATGATCTTGAGTTGAATGAAGTTTACATTAGTGGCGACTCACATAAGGGGCAAGCTTATGGTACTTAGAGTCGGACTTGAGACCTTTCTTTGAGAGAGATGAGTGTGATTCCTTTATCCTCGCTCTGAGTGCTACAATCTAAAAGTGAGGTTTGCTTAGGGAGAGTTGAGGAGTATGAGCTTGGGTTCCACAATTACCAAAGTAGTAGAAAGAGTTTCTTTGATGGGTTGAGTCAACTCTTGATGATCTTGTGTCGCATTAAATCCATGGTGTTTAAAAGGTCGAATGTTGTTAATGATTCATTTGAATTGAGGGCAATTGTTAGTCCCAATTGATGCTAGAAGAGGTCACTTAGGGCAGCTGAATTTTCTTGGATTTACTCTTAAGAGGTGGGGCTTATTTTGTTTCCTTGAGAACAAGCAAAAGCTTAAGTTTGAGGGAGTTGATAATTAGGGATTATAGTTCATTTTACACTCCTTCTTGCTTGAGTTTTGATTAAAAATGTATACAAAATAGTCCCAAAGGCTTACATGTTGTGCTTGTTTGCAGGGTTTGGTCAAAAAGGTGACAATTAGTCAAAACCAGCTCAAAAATGAGTGAAACATGCACAAGTACCAAGAACAAGTCCAAGCACGGGGCAATAGATCCACTGCGGCCGCATTCCATTTAGTGTGGTCCGCAGTGAGGAGGTTCAGAGAGGTGAAATTTAAACTAAAGCATTGCGGCCGCAAAGCATATTGTGCGGATCGCGGTGGCCTCAACGCGGCCGCACTCACTTTTGTGCGGTCCGCAATGATCAGATTCAGAGAGCTGGAAAAATTGAAGATTAATGCCAGTGTGGTCCGCAACCCATTTTGTGCGACCGCAGTAGAAGCCACCGCGGCCGCAGTGCATTTTATGCGGCCCGCGGTGGCCAAGTTCAGAGACCAGAAAGCCTCATCGCGGCCGCACTCCATTTCGTGCGGTTAGCGGTACCCCCGTAGGGGTATTTTTGTCCAGAAAATTTGACCTAGTATAAATACTTTCTTTTCCCATTTTTAGGTAAGCTTTTGTAATTTAACTTCGACAGGAGCTCGTGAACATCAGTTTTAGACTATTTTGAGTAGTTTTATAGTGGGTTTGTTATTGAATCTTCAAGTATTAACTTGTAATTAAATCTTTTGGGTTATTCTTCATCTATTTCTTTGTTTTCTTTCACTATCATGAGTAGCTAGACCTATCAGCTAGGGTTGTGGCTCAACCCAAGTTTGGGTATTTGATGGGTCTTTTGATTTAAGGCTGAGATGTTTATGGGTAGTTGATATTTGGACTGATTGGTGTTTTGCCTGTTAAATTAGTGGTTGCAAACACTAATTGGTGCCTATTTGACTTGGGTTCTTCTTGAGAAAGAGAACTTGAGTCTCGTAAAATCAGTCCAACAAGAAATTGGGATGTAATCAAGAGATTGATAGTCCCAATTAAGGGGTTAAACCTAGAGATAGTAATACTCTACTTGAGCTTATATTGCTTGCACAATTTTGACACCCAATTGATCTCGAGAAAGGCAATTAGGGCAAAGTCACTCAAGCTATCGAGAGGTATAGAGTGAGTATTTCTGTGCATTGGCTATATCACAATCCCCAACATAACGTCTTTGCCTCAGGCTTTAGATCCCGTCAAGTATTCACCGAGGAGAAAGTCCTGCCCTAGTCCATTTATCTATTGAGAAAACAGTCAAAAATATATTAGTTAGTTAGCTTGTAATTTCGACTAGACTAAACCGTAGTTTAATCACAAAACCCTTTGATGATAAGTGCAACTGAGAACACAACGCACCATTAGATCACTTAGGAACTCAACTCCCACATATATAGCTCCATGTGGAAATCGATCCCGACCCTTCGGGTAAAAGCTGCATTGACCCCCGTACTTGCCACTCTTTAGTGGTATAGGCGGGAGCCGATCAGTTTACATCACAGTTGATTTAGAAAAATAATTTATTAAGTGCCTCCACTTAATAGCTAAACTATTGCTTATGAGAACAAAGTTATCTATATCAGTTTGATATATGTTATATACGAAAGTATATTACATTTCCCCTCACAACTGGTTCAGGGTCATGAACCAAATAATTTCATCTTATTATTATTGATGTGTGGTGTATATTTTGATTAACACGATAACGCACAAAGATGAGTTCCCAAAATTGAGGAAGAAAGTTAGTTTTCCTAACATGAGGGAGAGAGATGATAAACATGTGAGAAAAGGTTAAGTGGAATGAATTATCAATTCTCTATAAGCATGATAATGTGATAGCATTTTCAAGGTGCAACATATTCATTGAAGTTAATATGGATGATTTATTCATCAAATCTCTGCTAACGTCAACCTTCAAGAAGCTAGTGCACAAGATTGGGATGCGAAGGCTCAAGGATGTGAATTGACGCTCTCATCAGGGGGAGTTAATATGTGTTGTACTCTTTTTCCATTACAAGGTTTTGTCCCATTGGATTTTCCTTGCAAGGTTTTTAATGAGGCAACCAAAAAGCGTATTTCTAAGCATGTGTACTCCATTTTTCCTTTTCTAGATTTTTTTCCCCCACAAGATTTTATTTTAGTTAAGGTTTTAACGAGACACATTATCTGTTGAATAGACATTCAAGGGGGAGTGTTACAAATAGAATTCTATTTAAGGTGAATATCTATATTTTAGAGATATCTTAGGGATTTTACTTGGTGGCTAAGTCACTCTTTCCCTATAAATAAAAGGGTCATATTCCATAATAATTGATCCCAAAATTAAATAAGAATTTCATCTCTTTTTCTTTGCAATATTACTTTTATTTTGTTATGGTTTCATAACAGAAGTGATGTTACAGAGTATGGTTGTTGCTGTTGAAAGGTTTGTCATAAGTTTTATCCACTAATCGGAAAGTATTTGTACAATTAGTTTCTAAAAATTCGGCTAAATTAAAGTAAATAAGTGGTTACAGTAAAAATGTGTAGTTAACCTAGAAAGGTGGTGGATAATCGTGATCTGTTGGAACCAGTTAAATTACAATGTACTTAAGAATTTTTTATAACCTAGTCCCTGTATAAAATTTAAATTCATTAAATTTGGTCGTTTCAAACATTACGATTACACATTACACAAGTCAATAGTAACTGCAGATACATTTACGTGTACTGAATTTAGAATAACAATAAATAAAAGCAAACTCGAATAAACTAAGAAAAATTATGAGCTGCCTAATGAGTAAGCTATAAATATTCCCTTGTTTTCTATATATTAAACCTACAAAGTCACAACAGAAAGAATGTTCATTTCATAATAACCAAAATATGGTTTTCAACAACCAAAGTTTCTGATTTTCATTACATCTTCTTGTCAAACAAGAGGAAGCAGCAGAAGGTCTAGACGAGAAAAAAATGAAGGTATTTGAGTATGAAAAGCTTGAAAAAGCCACAGAAAACTTCTCAAAATCAAGACTCATTGGTAAAGGAAGCCATGGATTTGTATACAAAGGCATCCTAGAAGATGGTAAAATCATAGCCATAAAGAAACAATCATTGGGACTTCAAAAAATTCAAGACTACTCCAAATTAGAAAACGAAGTAAGTATTTTATCATCTTTGTCCGAAAATTCTTCCATCGTTAATTTTCTTGGAACGAGTAATAATAACTCGGCCAAGAATGAAACTTTTTTGATCATGGAGTACTTGCCAAATGGCACTCTACATGAAATGCTACATGCAAAGAATATCCCTCCTACTCCTTGGCCTAAACGTGCCCAAGTGGCAATTCAAGTAGCCAAAGCTATCCAATTTCTTCACCAAACTAAGCCTTCAATTGTTCATAGAGATATTAAGTCTACTAATGTTTTGTTTGATTCAAATTGGAATGCTAAGTTAGCTGATCTTGGACTTTCCCTAAGGATGATAAATGATTGCGAAGATGACGATCCCTACTCGCCGAGTCATCATTCCAACTCGGTGACTCGACCTGCTGGCACGATAGGATACTTAGATCCTAGTTACACCAAACCGAGCAAATTAAGCACGAAGAATGATATATTTAGTTTCGGAGTATTACTCCTTGAGATTATGTCTTCAAGAAAAGTTATCGATGTTTCAAAATCACCCGTTTCTATAGTTGATTGGGCAATTACATTGATTAAAGAGGGGCGTGATTTGGAAATTTGTGACAAAAGAATGCATGTGCCATGGTATATGGAAGCCACGATAAAGAACATGTTACGCATTGCTACACGTTGTGTCTCTCCAAAGAAAATAACTCGACCATCCATCCAAGAAATTGTGGTGGAAATGGAGAATGTGATAATAGAACCAACTAAGTATCCTTTGTGGAATATATTACGTAGGCTTACACTTTTGAAAAGGAAACGAAAAAGATGCAGAAAAGATTCCAATATTATTACTACCACAGTAATCAAGACATGTGCACAACATGAAGGGAAGGTAGAAATGGATATGTCAAGAGGGAAGTTGTTGATTAGGGAGATATTGGCAGATAAAGTCACGCACAGAGTCGGATCCTGAATATTAATTTGATGAGTTCAGTCGTTCAATTTTTCACTTCTTGTTGTTGAATCCATTGGACATTTAATGTTTATTATAAAATGCACTCATTTTACCAAAATATTCATATTTCGTGTTAAAATTAGTATTTTTCATTTGAACTTAGCAAATAATGAGGATAATTGGATGTTTGTTAGATCAAGTCTAAAACGCCGATCCTGGAATCCGCTTTGATCCAAACCCGGACTGAGTCAATGAAAAGGGATGACTCGGTTTGAGTGGAGAAACAGGTTACCAATCACGTAGTACTATAGAAAAGGAAATGTAGAAGTTGGATCAGCTTTTAGGCGCATGCATTATTTCCAAACACAAGATTCTCAAAAGTAGGTAGAATATATCAAAGATATTGTAATCTACTATTATTTTGTGTGTTTTTCTAAATATGCCGTGTCATTCTATGGCTTTTTAATACGTAACACTTGCCAACATTTACATTGGGGATAATGTTTGTAGCCTTTATTCAGCAACTCGCATATGTGTTTTATAATTCGGTAAGAAACGCTTTCGCATTAAATAAATTAGTCACATAATTAAAATAAAATTTGTGTTTGATGTATTTCCTTGTTTTTACCTACTCCCTACTTCTATTAAGAGATTAATAATTCACCTGACATGCTAGCTTTTCGTGATTTTGGAAATGAAACATTATATTCAACGTGGTTAACAATTAACATCATACAATACAAGGTGTGCACTTAAAATTCTTAGGTTTTAATTTTTGATTACGAGGTGTTTGGTTAAGCTTATAAGTTAGTTAAACTAGTTTATAAGTACTCTTTGGCTTGTTTATGTATTTGGTAAAGTTAAAAGTGTTTATAAATCAAAAATAAGTCAAAAGTCATAAGCTGGTCACCCCCAACTTATGAATTGTTAGTTTATAAGCACTTTAAATTTGACCAAAATTTTTACTATTTTATCTTTAAAATATTCATTTTAAGAACAAAACTCTTACATCGGTACTCATTGACTCAAGTACTATTTCAACCTAACCCCCCTCGCCCTATAAGTGTAAATAGTTCTAAGATTATTTAGGTCATTTTAACAAAAAAAAAGGAGCTTATTAGCACTTTTTTATCAAATATTGCATCAACTTATTATCAATTCCAGCACTTGTATCCAAACACGTAACTATTTATTTATCAAATCAGTTTCAGCACTAAAAAGTAGTTTTTAACACCTAATGCTTATTAGCTAAATGCTCTAAAATGTAAAAAGCTTTGATTAGACAAATTTTCGTCGTACTTAAAAATGACAAATCACGATCATGTTATGTCTTATTTTTCTTGAACAATAATTGTGCTCGTGAGTCGTGTCAATGTCGAGTTGTATCGTGTTGTCAAGTCTCCATCCATGCAAGAAGAAGGAATTCAATTTGGGGCTTAACGATAAAAAGGAAGGGAATATTTATTTTTCAAGAATTTGTAGTAACGAAACATAAATTCATAAAGAACATTTTTGAGTTCTCTCTTTTAATTATTTTGTTAGTTAGGATGGAGAGAGAATGTCCTAATTCTTATATTCAATTTCACAAAAGTCTCCTTAAAAAGAAAACCACTTTATTCTTAAGCATGTATTAGATAGATTTGTGTGATCTTCCTGATTATAAACAAAACGATCTGTAAGAGGAAAGGAGATAAAGTAATATTAATATTAAAAGTCTTTCTACATTTAAACAAATACGACATCCTTATCTCAACTACTATAACTTACAATCTTTTAGGAATAATGAACCCAAAAAGTCGCTCACCCTACCACTTAAACTAAAAATAGACGGTGAACATAAAATATATGCATAATTTATGTATTATATGTGTATAATCAATGTATATATAATCTATGTATACATTATGCTGGATTTTCTTTTTTCTTAGGGTTAAGGAGAAATTAGGGAGAGATAAGTACTCTATTTGTTTCACATGATGATGCTGTTTATAAAAGTTAAATGATCAATAGCTGAAAATGTACTAGGAGCATTTATGACGGTAATGAAAAAGGGATCGAGACCGCTAGTGAACAAAGGACAAAGGAAACAAGGATGCAGAATGGTGAGAGTTGTCTAAACTGATGCAGGCAACAAGATTATAAACTACAGGGCAGTTTCAAACGATTAGATTTTCCCAGATGGGAAAACAAAATTTGAAGTAACACAATAATAAGGGAACTTAGTTTGAAATCTCAAAAACGCAATTCTAAATAAATGCCAAAAAGATAGCCTCATGGAATCTCTAGCTTCATAGTTCCCCTAAAGCTCCATCGTGACTTCGGCTTAATGAGACTTCACGTACTCTTGGACGATATGGAGACCCTCAGTCTCTTCACCATAATCCTACAGTGTCAATCAGAAAATTCATTACGATGGAATATAAATTCCAGTTTGGAAACTTATCAGCTACTATTCATGGAAAGCCAAAGGATATTTAGGATGTACCTTCACGACAACACAGCCACAACCAACAACCTTCCTTGCTTTCCCTTCAGAATCAATCTTGCATAACTGTAAGAAAGATCATAGTCGATGAGTGATTATATTTCGATTCACATAATACACTTCAAAAAAATTAGAGATACAGAACACTTCAAAGAGGAGTCAACAAGTTAATAATCAGAACCATTGTGTACCCCTCCACTCCACTACAAGTGCGAAAAACAGTCCAACATGAGGTTAAGGCTTCAGTCATGGCATTCTGAGTATTATTTGTCACAAGTCCCTAAAACACCACCCCCTCCTAAAAGATGTGGAGTATCTAGTAAAGACACATTCCAATTTCATTTTCACATCAGAAAACAGCTACTTGTGTATAGTAAAACTTTGAGATACTGTAATTGGGGCCATAGATAAGCAATGATCAATTACTTACACCAGCCCATTCGCCGAGAGTTTTTGCATTGGGAACTGTAATCAAACTGACATTGTGATCAGCACAAAGTGCTTTCACCAGTTTGACGTAATCTGGCTGGTCACAGTCCTCAGCTAGCACACAAAGCTGTGCAGCATGCTTCTCAATCACCTTAGCACCTTCATGGAGTCCTCGAGCAAGTCCTCCATGAGCTTTAGACTTCCTTAGCACCAGCTGTAGAGCGGACATGATGTCCATGGGCTCCCCAAGTGCTGGAGCAGGAGTCTCGGCAGCGACAACAGGAACAGCAGCATCCTCTCTACAGTTAGACAAAGGTCAGCTAGAGAACACCTTACACTAAAGTTAAAGATGGCACACATAAAAAAAACAGATTGGCAAAGCAAAAATCACCATCCAGTGTCACATTACAAAGGTATAAAAGCCAATGCCACAAAAACCTCAAACTCGACTAATTCAGAATGTTGACATTATAACAAGTTTCTTTGCTCGGAATATCAAAGCAAATAGTCAAATCTACCTTAAATATCTCCAAGCTAAGCCAATTTATCTTTTCATGATACTTGGTCTACATCCAGTAACATGTCCATTTTTTCATGAAATGTCAGGTTTTGGATGGTTCTATTGATTGGGTTCCTTTGAAGCAATCAAAATAATGGCACATTAGTTTAATTCCAGGGAATGCATCGCAACAGGAAATACTTCTGCCTCGCACATTTTAATAGAGATACAGACAATTTTGAACATTGAACTAGCAAAGACTGATCTAACTGTGGATCAAGCAATTCAGCAAACCATACAAATTCTACCACGTGCACGGACTACTAAAAATAAAAAAGGCAGCAACTTGAACACTATAACAAATTTTTAAAAAAAAAACAGATATTAACAAGAAAGCTTACAAATGACCAAGCTTACCCTGACATGTTTCTTTCTTGGTAAATGTTAAACCCAAAAAAACACAGCAACCTGTTGTAAGTTGAACACGAAACTCAGTCAGGTAAATAGAATCAATAACAGACTCCATAAACCCTCATACTAAATATATCGTGTCAACTAATCCAAAATTGAACCACCACCACCATCACCACCCCCAAAAAAAAAATTATTTCACAATAGAGTAAGAAGATCCCATAGACTAAAGAAAAAACTAATATAACAGTAGGATTTGAAATTTCCCAAAGTCATGGGTTAACACTAAACAGTTTAGTTTACGAATAAAGGGTTTCTGACCTCAAGAGTTTAGAGACGAAGCGATGTGCTCTGAAGCTGCAGCAGTGGCAAAGGGGGCGGTAGTGGAGAAGCTTCAACCCTAAATGTTGCATATATAAGAGGATCAAAGCTTCAACCCTAAATGTTGCATTCTTAATTACTAAATTGCCCCTTTTCTGGTTCTCTTCTGTCAAATGGTATCTCCTATGGGCTATAAGCTCGGCCCAAAATATACAACTACTAATCCAATGAATAAATTACTAATGTATAGGGATGTTCAAAGAAAATAGTTGATTTTAGTTTGATTTTCTGTTCAACAAAAATAACTGGAAAAAAAGGGGGTATTTATTTCCTTTTATAATTATATATATATATATATATATATAACCATGTAAGTATGTATGTATGTATGTGTGTGTGTGTTTGTGTGTATTTTAATAGTACATCTCATAATTTTCATTTGGATTTAGTTTTGTAGTTTTTAGTTTGGGCTTGAAAATTAGATCCACCGGGTCCAACAAGTCCAATGTCTTTGGGCTTTTCATAATTGTCAATATCGTTAGCGGCAAACAAGAGTGCCAAAAGCATGTAACAAGCCCAATATCAATATTTAGGCTTAATACATAGTTATCCCCCCGAGTTTCTAGTTTTTTTTATTTGTATATCCAAATATATATAACAAATTAATAATTTATTATTTGTATATCACAGTTTACAACATAATAATAATGGGTGTATCAAATTTCTATTTTCCTTCTTTGTATAACACATTTCAGATTGAAAACTCAAGTTTCAAGACGACTTCACATGTATATCCCCCATTGTATCTCGTCTATATCTTCATGTCCATCAGTGATATCTAATGCATATCATGTGTATATCCATAAATATTTGTGTTAAATGTACGATATACAATGTAATATACACAGACTATATCTACGATGTAATATATTACGAAAATCTATGTTATATACACAATATATGATGTGATATACAAATTTGTGTTATATACACGATATACGATGTGATATACACATGCGTCCATGATAAATGTGTGCTATATACAAAGTGATATACATATACGCCATAAAAACTTGTGTATGAGATACATTGATGTACATGATATACAATGTTATATACACATGTCGCAATTGGATTTTTAGTTCTGATTTTTTTACCTGAAACAAGTCTAAACCACTTCCAGTTTTGCTCAAATTTTATACATAGCCTCATCTAGGTGTTGTTAACCAGTTTCAATCACATTCACTCGTTCAATCCAACAAATAATAAGAGAAGAAAAATAAAGTTGAACTCTATTTTTTCCTATTTTCGCTCTTAGTTTTTGCTTCAAATTTTCTCTAATGTGAGATCAACCTTACCATTTCATCCCACTAATTTTTATTTTTTTTTTGCATAATTTGCAATAATTTTCGCAAAGCCATAAGAGAAAAAGAGGAGAGATAGAATAAGAATCATAAAAAGATAAAGTGAGAGGAAAAAGAAAAGATACGTAGGTTTTATATATATATATATATAGAGAGAGAGAGAGAGGGGGGGGGGGGGGGGGGGGGGGGGGGGTTATAGAGAGAATAAATAGGAAGTAGGTTTTTTAAAATGTGGTCATTCACAACCAATTTTTTTGGGATTGCCTTCGCCAAAATAATTCATGGTTAATAATTTGTCAATTGTTCTTGTATGTGGTTACCTAGTGACAATTCCCGAGTTTCTAGCCAAATCCCCTTACACACTTCAGTTTTATGAAAAATATTTCACATATCAAATATTTTTCCAAATGTATATAATACATGCATCACTTTTGCTACGTGACACGCACGTGTTTTTCACACAAAATATGGACGTCAAACCTATATAAGTATCGTCCACCTATATTTTGCCCTCCCCCATCCTCAATAGCAGAAAACCCATTTGGAGAATTCTGATGTGGCCTTAATTACCCTTTTTGAAATGATTGTTAATGGTAAACACAAATCATATAAAATGAATCATGTTGGAGGAGAAGTTATTAGACAAGACATGACACATCTTCAGCTAGGGATGGCAAGCGGTGCGGGATGGGATTTGTATTAACACGCAAAATTTCAACCCGCCTGCCCCGCATAGCATCCACAACCGCATCCACCCGCCCCGTCCCTCTTAAATATATTTTTTTCATTTTGGCAGTTTTATTTTTTAAACTCTTATGGCTAGAATTGTTTTATACTTTTATGATATATGCTCATACTTTTTATTAATTTTAAAGATTGTGGGAGTCTTCAATTAAGGAAAGAGGAAGAGAAGATTCTTAAGAGAACTAAAACTTGCACATATATAATAAAAGTTAGAGTCAAATCCACTTACCCTCTTAACCTTTAAGGGTTGGGAAATAATACCCCCTTCACGCTTTGAATGGGAAAAGGAACCCCCTTGTACAACAACTCTCCTTTTATGTAGGGGAACATGGTTCTAGAGCACCTTAGTTGTTCCCCTCTTCTCCTTACTAGTACTATTGTTCTTATGTTATGTTTATCTTACTTGTGTTTCTTTTACTTTAGTGTGATGACCAAATAGGTCATCTTACGTTTTAGAACCTAGTTCTGCGCTTTGAAGCCTTAAATACCTCATCTTAGCCTTCCTTGTTTTGCGTGCGCAATCCGGGTACTTTTCCGAAAAGATTTTATGTTAAAAACTGAGAAAATATGAAATTTTGACTTAAAATCTATTTGAGTTGACTTCGGTCAACGTTTTAAGCAAACAGACTCGGATTCGTATTTTGACAGTCCCGGTGGATATGTATCGTGATATGGGACTTGGGCGTATGCCCTAAATTGAATTTGGAAGTCCATAGCCAGAGTTATCGCACTTTGTTGAAATTTGAAAGTTAAAGGCTTAATGACTTTGAAATGTTTGACCAATATTTGACTTTTTGGATACCCGGTTTGTATTATGGTTCCGGAACCCAGTATAGGTCCAATACTATATTTATGACTTATCTGTCAAATTTAGTGAGAAACGGAGTTGGTTTGACGTAATTCGGAAGTCCGGTTATGAAATTAGAAGTTCATAAGTTTTCTTGAAAATTTCCTTTGATTTGATGCTAAATTTGTAGTTCTAGGTGTTATTTTGGTGATTTGATCATGCGAGAAAGCTCGTATGATATTTTTAGTCTTGTGTGCATAATTGGTTTAGAGCCCGAACATCTAGGATGAGTTTTGGATAGGCTATAGAGTGGTTTGGACTTGGAAAAACTCAACTGGTGTTCTTCAGTTTCTGGTGCAGATCTTAGTCCTCGCATTTGCAATATGGCAGAAAACCTGTCAGTTTCGCATTTGCGACCATAATCTTCATATTTGCGAAAAGACCCAATTGCGCGATGCGACCAGGTCTTCGCTTTTGTGATGGGTATTGGGGGAGTTACTTCGCATTTGCGATCAAAGGATCGCATTTGAGATCTGGCCAGTTCGCATTTGCGAGATATTCATCGCATTTGCGATGAAAGCAGAGATGGGAAGAATTTCGCATTTGTGATGGCTTCTTCGCATTTGCGACATGGGGTTCGCAAATGCGACTATGTGCAACTGACCAAATAGCTGAGAAAACGGGTTTTTTGTTCATTCTCTCAAATTTTCAAACTCAGAAACCCTAGAGGCGATTTTTCAAAGAACTCTTCTTCCCCAAATCATTATTAAGTGATTCTGAACTAGTTTTTTTTAATCTTTCTTTGTATTTCCTAAGATCTCAACCAATAATCTTGTGTTTCATGATGGAAATTGGGGGTTTGTGTGGAATTAGAATATTTGTAAAATGAGGATTTAGACCTCAAATTGAGGTCGGATTCCAAAACTAATTATATAATCGGGCTCAAGGTGGATGGGTAACCGGGTTTTGTTTTGAATTTCGGGATTGGACCAAACGAGCCCGGGAGTTGACTTTTGTTGACTTTTTCAATAATGACCTAAATTGAATCATTTGCTATCGTGGGTAGTTCCTAAGGCTTAATTGAATCGCTTGGTTGGTAGTTTGCTAGATTCCATTGGTTCGGAGGCTTGTTTGAAAGGCAAAGTTGTGATTGAGCTTTGAGTGGACCTTTGGAGCGAGGTAAGTGTCGTAGTTAACCTTGACTTGAGGGATTAAAAACTTGTTTGTCTATTTGCTATATGTTTAGATATTGGGTACAATGTATATGTGAGGTGACGAGTACTTATGCGTTGTCGTCGGGTTAAAGCATGCGGGTGATCTCGGCCAAACCCGTACCACAATCAAGTAGTGAGGCGGTCGATGCAATAATAAACCCAACGAAGGTCGGGATCGAATCCTCAGGGATTTAGAATATGGCACTAGGTGTATATCTAGTTTGGAGATAAATCTAGTACAAAATTACTTAAAGCAGTAAAGAAAGCCGGCCAGGTGCTCTTACAAAAACAAAACTTAACCTAAAAATGACAAAAATTCCTATTTATACTAAGCTAAAAATATCTGACAAAAATACCCCTGCGGAGGTTGTGCGACCGCATAATTCTGAGTATGGTCCACACTCTAAGCTTGACTGGTCAACAAGTCCTTCTGTGGTTGCACAAATTTGGGTTGCGACCGCACTTCATCAAGTTGTGTGGACCGCACATTTGTGAGTGCAGTCGCACACTTGACTTGAACTAGGATCTGGACTTAACTCTGTGGACTGCACATTTATGAGTGCGGCCGCACACTGGCTTCTGGGGCCGCTCATCTTCAACTCGAGGTTCTCTGAATCTACTTCTCTGCGGTCCGCATAATAGTGAATGCGGTCGCACACTGACTTATGCGGCCGCACAATACTTGTGTGGTCCGCGCATCTTTAATTGCTCTAAATGTCCAAGTCTTTGAACCTCTATTCTGTGGCCGCACTAGAATTATACGGTCCGCATACTCTGAAGCTGAATTTGACAGGGTTCCTTCATTGTTGGCGGCCGCACACAGAATTGTGCGGTCCGCACTATAAGCAATTTTGCCCTGTTTTGGTCCTTGTCCATTTTTGACTCCTTTTTGAGTTGATTTTCACTTCTTTGGCTCATTTCATTAGCTCTCGGGGAAACCTTTAAGCATTTTCGAGCTAAAACTCAAGTAAAAGAAGGCAAATAAGCGGTCAAAATCCCTACTTACCAACTCCCTCAAACTTAAGTTTTTTCTTGTCCTCAAGCAATTAAGGTAATTCCCCACCTCCATTAGAAAAGGGATATTTCAATTGTCCTAAGCTAAGTCAAAACACAAATCAATCGGGACCAACAATTACCCACAAGCTCATGAATCATTAACAAGCCTGTGATTTGAAAATTGAAGCACAAAATGGCTCTAATGTGACACTTGAGCATCAAGGGTTGACTTTGATCATCAAGGAAGCTCGCACTTTCATGCAAGTCATTGTGGATTCCAAACTCCTCCTCCTATACTCTCCGGAGGCTCGTCTCACTCACGAATGAAGAATTTAAAACAATGACTCGAGGAAGACTCACTCATCACTCTCAAATGAATGTCACAGGCCCGGCTCTATGTACCATATGCTTGCTCCTCATATAGATCACCACTAATGTAATCTTTCTCGGCTTGAATTCACGTAGGGTTTTTTCGGCATGTAATGAAGGCTTTTGGAGGAGGGTAATATCATATTGGAATCGATTGATCTTTCCTTTAGCACTTCATATTCTCTTGTTGGCTCATACTTTGCCGACTCTTTGAGTCATTATCTTTTCCCTTAGGGGGATTAGAGAGACTTGACATCACTCTTTCTTTGTCATGCTATTTACGATCTCCTTCTTTGCTTTCTCCATGCTTTGCACTTTTTCTTTATTTTGCATCTTTTCAACCTTTTCACATTATTCACTTTCTTTT
Source organism: Nicotiana undulata (assembly GCA_005239495.1). Taxonomy (NCBI): domain Eukaryota; kingdom Viridiplantae; phylum Streptophyta; class Magnoliopsida; order Solanales; family Solanaceae; genus Nicotiana; species Nicotiana undulata. The sequence continues at coordinate 50,031 of ML242790.1, forward strand.
TGTGTTTTTCTTTGTTCTTCCTTTCTTTTTCTTTGCCTTTTTCTCCTTTTAATTTCTTTTGTCTTTTTGTGCCTCGATACTATCTTTAAACTCCTCGTCTCTCCCCCAAACTTATATTTTTGCCATTTGAATCACATGAGTGCTAATGAAAAGTTGGTTGCCAAGAGAGGGACACTAAAAAATGGTTAAATGCTTGTAATGTGGTTATTGAAAAGAAAGGCTTTTAGGCTCAAAATGGTTTACTAAGGATGATATCATTAATGGGCCATGCAAGGTTTCAAAACGGGACAAGGAGAACCTACAATCACTTCTCAAGCCAAGCTAACATAGAATTTCGCCTAGAAACACATTCGGGGCAATTTCTAGGCCATTTGCACGGGTACTTGGACTTGTAACATACCTCAGCTCTCACACAACCTGATTGTTAAAGAAAAATAAGTTGAGGTCCCACAACAACCGCAGTTCAAGATTGAAAATCTCTACGGTTTAACTAAACCATCTGATGATTGCGTCAACACGGGATTCACAAGGTCACTAACTAAAGCTATTTCTATACAAAAACTTATTTTTAACCATAAGCGCATAGTTAAGTGTGTTGGTACCAAGTGAGCTCGACTCCTTTTATTCATTACTACTATTTATTTTTACCTAAACATCAAAAGCTGGCGCAATCCCTTAACAATGTCGTCACGCCATTCATCGTTGGGAAGATCCACCCGGTTCACACAAGACCCACATTTGGAAAGAACCGTGGCATTAAGAAAACCAAAGGCTTATTGTTCGTTAAAACACAAGAAGAAGTTAACAAATTAAAAAGAAGCTAATAAAGTAATTAAGAAGCTATATTATTAGGAAAGCAAAATGAAGAAGCTATGAAATAAACTACTAAAGGTAAAACAAATAATTATATAGAAGAGGGATGATTATATACAAAATGAGGGATAGAGTAGAGATAAACGAAAAAAGAAAAAAGAGTATTTAAGTTATTGCAGGCCCAAAATGTGATCAAATGTCATAGACAGTCATCCAAATCATCAAAATATCAAAATAGACCAACCCCTAGAAAAAGAGTAAGCATTGCCCCCAATGCTTAGCAAAAACAAATCATGAGAGGGTAGAGAGTAAAGAAAACTCCCTATGTGGTCTCGGGGTGACTAGCAGCATCACCACCCTCGGTCTCCTCTAAATGAATATCCTCATATCCGGGCGGAGGGACCACAGGGTTGGAGAGCATCCGAGCATCTCCTCAGCAGTGGGGGTATTGAGATCTGGCTCATCAGACTAACCAACCTCTCTTGATGGTGCCTCCGTTGATGGTGTTGCTGGATCAACCGGTACTGATGGACCTGTCTCCATCAATAGATCAAAGGGCAAGTCACCCACTGCTGCTAACTTCTTCACCTCTTGCCTCAAACTTTCCAATGTCTTCTTTGAAGCCAGGGACTTTCTCATTTTCTTCACTTGCTTGGCCAACTACTCAATGGAACCCCCCCCCCCCAAGCTACCAGAGTGTCCATGATAGTCTGTTGGTTTTCTAGAATCTTCGTCAAAGTTTCCTCCACTGAAGGAGGTACTTGTGGCACTACTGGAGTAGAGAACTGCGCTTCAATGATACTGGAGATGTCAGACAGCTTAGAAGTGGTTGTCTGCATCCAGTTGTTGAGGCTCGCCAAAGTCTGGGATACTCGCAAGGCAGTGAGAGGGTATGTAGATGAGGATGGCACATGAGCTGACTTTTGAGCCTTGGAGGATGGTGGTGGTGGCATGGCGGTTGTCCCGGAGAATGAGTCGGTTGCTGTGGTAGGCATGGGAGCTGAAGATGGCTCAGCAGCAGCCTCTGAACCTACCACTACTGTATCATCAGACAGGACAGCTGTGGTAGTGTCTGTCCCCTTGAATTTGGGTTGTTTGCACCCTGCAAGTGATACCAAGAAAAAGGCTTCCTAGATTTTACCTTTGTGTCATATGGCCTTGGCTCCACCTTTGCATCATTGAAGTACTCTGTGAGGGTGTTCAGAAAGGTATAGGACTTTTCATTTTTATGGACCGCCAATGTGATTCTGGTTGACATTGTAGCACCCACATTGATAAGGTACCCACCATAATAGAGGCCACCAACACTGCTCGGGGAAGAGGGAGGTTGTTCTAGTTCAAGCTTGGATCAATTCTATTGCACATAAAAGTTTGCCACCCTTTAGCATCGAAGTTGAGGGTGGCCCAGATAATAGGCACTCCTGCGGTGATCCATGGTGGTGGTGCTCCTGGGGCAGCCGAAATCTCAGCTAGCCAAGGGCGAGCTGCTTCACCCAAATCTAACTTCTCCAAATACTGGACCGCTTCCACTTGCTCAAAACCCACATAAGTATTCATGGTGTGGTCATCAAAGCGAACTTTCAAATTTCTCACTTTTTTCACCTTTGTTCCCTCCTTGATATGAGCTATGTTGGCATAGAATTCCCTCACTAGATGTTCATTTGCATCTAAGACTAGGTGATTGAACCGTTTCCACCCCTTTCGTTCCTGGAATTGCCTAAGGACGTTTGGATTATGAATATCCAAATCCTTCATCAACAATTGTCTCTCCAGTGTGAGCGACCTTTTCGGCCACAACACCCTAAATCTATTGAATGTCGTCAAGCTGACAAATCTATCCTACCACATCTCTTTCTTCTTTGTCCTTTCAATACCACCCACACGAGTGTCACCCCCTCTACCGTCGTCTGGGACGTAATCATCATCTATATCAATAGTTGTCGGAGGGGTAGGTCAAGAAGAGGGCTCGGAATCCTGGCTTCCCGCATCAGAACCAGCGGAGGAGAGGTCTGTAGGCTCATTGCGCAGTCGATAGCGCCCAGTGGTTTGAGGTGGTTGGGACTGAGGTTCAGGCTCGACCTTCATAGAGTGACCCTCGGAGACTTCCCTAGACGGGGCATATTCACTGGTGTCCGAGGAGTCAGGTACCCTGTGTGCAGTTGCTTTCTTGCCTATTGCTTTCTGAATGGACAATGGTAGGTTACTCTTGCCTCGACCTCGGCCTCGTGAGGGATCACCCTTCCTCTTTGATGTATCACCTCTGTCGCGAGATCCAACCATTGTCTGCAATACAAATTACATTTGTCAGTTGAATTCAAAGTAAATGAAACAGTTAACTCACAGTTACAGACAAGCAGTCAGCAATGAGGCAGTGTAGACCGCACAAAACTGAGTGCGGCCGCAAACTGCCTAGTGTGGACCACACATTTTTGGAGTGCGGCTGCATAACCTCGAGTGCGAACCGCACAATTATGAGTGCGCCCGCACAAGTCCCAATTTAGAATTACTGGTTCTCTGAAGTTTGAGTGCGAACCGCACACATTTTTACGCGTCCTCATACCTCTTATGCGGACAACCAAATTTTGAGTGCGATCCGCATAGCTCAACCATATCTAGCAAACCTTTTTTCCAGTTATGCGGACCGCACAAAAATGTGTGCGGCCGCACAATTTGAATTGTATCGGCACTGAGTTAGGGTTCTTGCCAATTTCTTAAAGTTTAAGCATGTTGTGCACAAATTGACATAATTATTTGTTTACCCAGTCCCTAATGAGCATGTATGTAACTACCGACATGATTTTGAAGCACCAATTAAGCACATTTGATATTTTTAGGCCTAAAATTAACTATACTACGCAAAGAAATCAAAAACAAAATTTGAGAAAAATGAACAAAAATCTACATGAATTGAACATATCAGTTGTGAGTGATGCAAGTAGGAATCTAGCTTGATGAAGTGAGTGTGATTGTGGAACAATTATTTTTATTGCACAATGTTTACTAGGGCTTGAGAGTTCAGATAGTGTAAAGTGTGAATAGTAGTGGAAACCCCTATTTATACCCTAGAAAAGGCGGTGCCTGGCTTACTTGAGTGCGGCCGCATATTCCTGAGTGCGGTCTGCACTCCTTGCCTAGGGTGAACAATGTTGTGCGGTCCGCATAAAATTGAATGCGGTCGCATATCCCTATGTGGTCTGCAAACTATTGAGTGCGGCCGCAAAATGGCGCTTTCTCTGCAAATCCAACTTCAGAGAGTTTACATTTTTGGGTACTCAGTTGTGCGGCCGCGGAACCTTTTGGTTAGCCCGCATGAATTTCACACTTGGCCAATTTTTCCTGCAATAGACACTCCTGCAATTCACTTCAAAACTAGTTAGCTCAATACAAACCTATCTAAAGTAGAAGAAAAATAAGAAAATGAAAAGAAACATGGTTGCCTCCCAAGAAGAGCCTGATTTAGCGTCGCGACACGGAGTAGATTACCAATCATTTGAAATGAAGCAACGCCACAACGTGGCCATCATCAACCTTGCCAAGATAATGTTTCAACCGGTGCCCATTGACTCTAAACACTTCATTGTTCTTATTTTTCAGATCTAGATCACCAAAGGGTGTCACATGCACAACTTCAAATGGGCCACTCCACTTGGATTTCAACTTTCTCGGAAACATCCGCAACCGAGAATTGAACAATAGCACAAGATCACTATTCTTTGTTCTGGATATACTTGTCATGGAGGTACTTCATCTTGTCCTTATACAAGGACGAACTTGAATATGCTTGGAACCGAAACTCATCAAGCTCATTCAATTGCTCCACCCTTAGGTTGGAAGCTACATCCCACTCAAGATTAAGCTTCTTCAATGCCCACATTGCCTTGTGCTCAAGTTCCACCGGAAGGTGACAAGATTTCCCGAAAACTAACCGATACGAAGACATAACGATTGGTGTTTTGTAAGGTGTCCTATAAGCCCAAATAGCATCATCAGGTTTCTTGGAGCAATCCGGTCCGGTTGGCATTTACAATCTTTGATAAAATATGCTTGATCTCCCGGTTGGAGACTTCAACCTTTCCACTTGCTTGAGGATGATAGGGGGTCGACACTTTATGAGTGACACCATACTTGGAGAGTAAAGTATCAAAACCTTTGTTGCAAAAGTGAGACCCCCGATCACTAATAATGGTCCTTGGAGTACCAAACCTTGTGAATATGTTCTTCTTCAAGAATGCTACCATACTCCGAGCTTCATTGTTGGGCAAAGCCACGGCTTCAACCCACTTCGACACATAATCCACAGTTACCAATATATAGGTGTTCCCACATGAGCTCACAAACTGACCTATGAAATCAATGCCCCACACATCAAAAATATCAATCTCTAAGATGGTGGTGAGGGGTATCTCATTTTTTTTGGAAATCCCACCAGCCCTTTGGCATTCACCACAACGCTTGACGAGATCGCTATTGTCCTTGTAAAGATTAGGCCAATAAAATCCACAGCTTAACACATTTGTAGTCGTTCTCGCTCCACCATGGTGACCACCATATGGCGAAGAGTGGCAAGCCTCAAGAATTCCCAATTGTTCTTCTTTTGGTACACATCTTCATATCACACCATCAGTACAAATTTTGAAGAGATATGGCTCATCCCAATAGTAGTCCTGGCAGCCCCGTTTTGTGCTTCTTCATTTGGTTTGAAGAAAACTCATTCGGCACAATGCCACTCACAAGAAAATTGGCCAAATCGGCAAACCATGGCATCCTGGTCAAAGAAATGGATAGGAGTTGCTCGTAGTGAAATAAATCATTGATCTCAAGGCCATCATGTGGCCCTTCCATCCTTCTCCAATCGGGACAAGTGGCCCGCCACTTGGTTTTCACTCCCCTTGCGGTCTTGGATCTCAAGATCAAGTTCTTGTAAAAGAAGTACCCACCGCATCAATCTTGCCTTAGAGTCTTTCTTGCTCATCAAATATCTAAGCGCCGCATGGTTGGTGTGAACAATCACCTTTGTACCCATCAAGTACGGGCGGAACTTCTCCATAGCAAAGACAATAGCCAAGAGCTCTTTCTCGGTCATAGTATAGTTGACTTGGGCCTCGTTCATGGTCTTACTAGCATAGTAGACCGGATGGAAGGTCTTATTAATACGTTGCCCCAATACCGCTCCAACCGCCACATCGCTCGCATCACACATGAGCTCAAAAAGTAAGCTTCAATTTGGTGCGGTGATAATAAGAGTAGTAGTCAACTTATACTTGAGTAATTCAAATGCCTTCATACTATCTTCATTGAAATAGAACTTGGCATCCTTCTCCAAATGTTTGCATAAGGGGTTTACCACCTTAGAAAAGTCCTTGATGAATCGGTGGTAAAACCCTGCATGACCTAGAAAGCTCTGCACTCCCTTCACGGAAGTAAGGGATGGAGTTTGGAAATCACTTCAATTTTGGCTTTATCAACAACAACAACAACAAAAACAACAACAACCCAGTAAAATCCCACCAGTGGGGTCTGGGGAGGGTAGAGTGTACGCAGACCTTACCCCTACCCCAGAGGGGGTAGAAAGGCTATTTCCAGGAGACCCTCGGCTCAGAGACAATAGACTTGTGACAACTAAACCCGAAAAATAATATCAGCAACGTGAGAGACAACAAATAAATGGGAAAGCAGTAACACAAATATTATGCAAAAGTGTGAAACACAACATAATTCGCCAGCAGAGCTAGACAAAACACTATCATACTCGTCGGTACAAAGAGGGAAACCGGGAAAAAAAGGAAAATCACTCGACTACCCTTTAACCTACTACTATAATGCTCGACCTCCACACCTGCATATCAAGAGCCATGTCCTCGGAAATCTGAAGCCGCGCCATGTCCTGTCTGATCACCTCGACCCAATATTTCTTAGGCCGCTCTCTACCTCTTCCCGTACCTGCCAAAGCCAACCGCTCACACATCTTAACCGGGGCATCTAGGCTTATCCTCTGCACGTGTCTGAACTATCTAAGTCGCGCTTCCCGCATCTTGTCGTCCACCGGAGCCACGCCCACCCTCTCCCAAATATCTTCATTCCTAATCTTATCCATCCTGGTGTTCCCACACATCCGTCTCAACATCCTCATTTCTACTACTTTCATCTTTTGGATATGTGAATTCTTGATTGGCCAACACTCAACCCCATACAACATATACGGTCTAACCACCGCTCTATAGAACTTACCTTTGAGTTTCGGTGGCACATTCTTGTCACACAGGACTCCAGACGCTAACCTCCATTTCATCCACCCCACCCCACCCCAATACGAAAAATAACATCCCCTTAGATCTCCCCATCTCCCTGGATAATAGACCCTAAGTACTTAAAACTTTCTCTCTTGAGGATAACATGTGAGTCAAGCCTGACTTCCACTTCCGCTTCCCCCGTCACGTTGCTGAACTTACATTCCACATATTCCGTCTTAGTCCTACTCAACTTGAAACTTTTAGACTCCAGGGCCTACCTCCATACCTCCAGTATCCCATTAACGCCGCCTCACGTCTCATCAATCATAACTATATCATCAGCAAACAACATACACCATGACACCTCTACTTGAATATGGTGTGTTAGTGCGTCCATCGCCAGGGCAAATAAGAACGGGCTGAGCGCAGACCCTTGGTTTAACCCCATAACCACCGTAAAGACTCTAAGTCACCTCGCACAGTCTTAACCCGAGTCATAGCTCCCTCATACATATCCTTTATCGCCCTAATGTAAGCCACTATCACACCTTTCACCTCTAGACATCTCCAAAGAACGTCCTTGGGGACATTGTCATATGCCTTCTCTAGGTCAATAAACACCATATGCAAATCCCTCTTCCTATCCCTGTATTGTTCCACCAGCCTCCCAATAAGGTGGATAGCTTCTGTAGTAGAACGACCCGGCATGAACCCGAACTGGTTTTTTGATATAGACACCGCCCTCCTTATCCTCCCTTCCACCACCCTCTCCCAAACTTTCATGGTATGTCTTAGTAACTTGATACCCTTATAGATGTTACAATTCTGGATATCACCTTTGTTCTTGTACAATGGAACCATTGTACTCCACGGCCACTCATCAGGCATCATCTTCGTCTTAAAGATAACATTAAACAACCCAGTCAGCCACTCTAAGCCTGCTCTATTCGCATATCTCCAAAACGCTATTGGAATCTCGTCTGGCCCGGTCGCTTTGCCCCGACTCATCTTACCCATAGCACCCACGACCTCATCAACCTTAATGCACTTACAATAGCTAAAGTCGTGGTGACTCTCGGAGTGCCCCAATTTCCCTAACACAATGTTTCCATCCCTCTCTTCATTCAGAAGTCTATGAAAGTACGACTGCCATCTTTGCCTAATCTAGGTCTCTTCCATCAATACTCGATCATCTTCGTCTTCGATGCACGTCACTTGATCCAGGTCGCGAGCCTTCTTTTCTCCCACTTTAGCCAACCAAAATAACTTTTTGTCCCCACCTTTGCCCCCAAGTTCCTCATACAGTCGAACAAATAGAAGTCTTAGCCTCCGTGACCACTAGTTTCGCCTCCTTCCTAGCCTTCTTATATCTTTCTCTGTTCTCTCTCCTCTGACCCTCGTCAGTGCTCTCAACTAACTTAATGTAAGTCGCTTTCTTGGCTTTCACTTTACCTTGGACCACGTCATTCCACCACCAATCACCTCGGTGCCCCCCAGAGTAACCTTTCGAAACTCCCAACACCTCTCTCGTTGCTTCCCTTATACAGTTCGCCATCATCGTCCACATAGCACTAGAGTCCCCACCACTCTTCCAGGCAACAATAGTTGTCAGCCGCCCCTCCAACTCCCGCGCATCATCCCTAGACAAAGCTCTCCACCTGATTGTCACGACCCCAAATCTAAACTAGTCGTGATAGCGCCTATAATGGAACAAGGCCAGCCAAATTAACACTCAAAACGTAAAGAATGTTTCATTTATATCATTACTAAAGTGATAATCCATAAAGGTTTCGTTTAATTATTTTTAAAATATATACAGCTACACCGAATGTTAAATATAACCCCAAAATCCCGGAGTCGCTGGTCATGAGAATCTAACAAAAATATACAAGTCGGGAACATAAGCTTCATAATAATAAGAGGGAGAAGGCAGGGTTGCGGACGCGTGCAGCTACCTCGTAAATCTCTGAGAAATCTCTGAGGCAGATAAATAGCTCAATCTTCCCTAGCACATGAATCTACACATAAGGTGCAAGGAGTAATGTGAGTACGCCAACTCAGTAGTAATGAAAGTAAATAAGGTCTGAGCAGTAAGAAACACATAAAATCAAGACATCAATGCACAATAAGCACAGTCTTTCTTTCCAACAGTGTATGTGTTAAATCATCACGCTTAACATATGATTTCAGTGAAAATCCTTTGAAAAATGTAATTTTCAACAGTTTCAATAAACTGTCCAAGAAGTTTAGTGTAGAATAATATAAAACATAAGTAGCCTCTTGGGCAAAAACATGAATAGTTGTAACGACCCAACCGGTTGTTTTGAGAATTTAAGCTCCGTTCGGTGGTGTAAGGTCATAAACAGCTTCACATTGTGTATATCGGCCTGCGTGCATGGTTGGATTCAGTTACCGGATAATCCGGAGTCGAATTGGAAGAAATTTTTTAGTTTTGGAAGCTTAAGTGATAGAAGTTGACCGGAGGTTTGACTTTTGTGTAAACGGCCTCGGAATGAGTTTTGGTTAATGTCAACAGCTTCGTACGATGATTTTGGACTTAGGCGTGCGTCCATAATTGGTTTTGGAGGTTCGTAGAGTGATTTGAGGTAATTTGGCGAAAGTTAGAATTTCGGCGATTTCGGCTGATAGGTAAGATTTTGATATCGGGATCGGAATGAAATTCTGGGAATGTATGTAGGTCCGTGGTGTTAATTGTGACTTGCCTGTAAAATTTCACGTCATTCCGGATTGAATTGATATATTTCGATGAGAGTTTTTATATTTAAAGTTTTGAAAATTCATATGTTTGATTTTTGGTTTGATTCATTGTTTTAGTGTTGTTTCATGTGTTTTGAAACCTCGAGCGAGTCCGTATTAGGTTATAATACTTGTGTGTGTGAGTGGACGGGGGTCCCGGGGGCCTCGGGTGTGTTTCGGATAGGCTTCGGGTTCCTTATTTTTCTACTACTGAACCTGCCTTCTGGTGTCCTTCTATGCGACCGCATAGGAGAAGTCGCTATCGCATAGCGTCCCTTTGAGCAACCCAGATTTTCCCTTCGTGATCGCATTGTAATGTTCGCTATCACGGAAGCTTACTTCCTCATCCTTTGCGATCGCATGTTCACAACCGCGTTCGCATAGGTCTGTATTTTGGGCACCAGACAATTCCTTCCATGTGATCGCCTTCCCCTTTCCGCGATCGCATAGCCTAAGATTGGGCAGTAGCGTATTTTCTTCTATGCGATCGCATTAGCCTCTCTGTGATCACATAGCACGTTTGGCCAGTAACATTTTCTCTACGCGATCGCATCATCTCGTCCGCGATCGCGATGCTTTAAATACCTGGGCAGAATATAAACTTCCAAAAATGAGGGTTAAGCCATTTTTAACATATTTTGACTTCTAGAGCTTGGTTTTTGGCGATTCTTTGAGGGTTTTTCAGACAAATCGAATGGGTAAGTGTTCTTCCACTAGGGTTAAATATATTCTATGAATTAGTTCTCATTTTTATCATTTAATTTGTGTTTTAGGTTGAGGAAATTGTGGGGTTTGAAAGAAAACTTCTAAATGAAAAATCATGGTTTGAATGACCAAATAACATCGGAATTTGATAAATTTCGTATGGGTGAACCCGTATCGGAATGGGTAATCGGACTTTGTAAAATTTATCGAGTTTCGAGGTGCGGTCCCGGGGGTCGACTTTTGGGTCGATTTTCATAATTTTGTAAAAATTGAAACTTTATTATTCGGAATCGTTCCTTGTACGTGTTATGTGTATTTTGAAGTTGTTTTAGTTGATTTTGAGCCGTCCGGAGGTCTTTTCGCCCGAGAAGTTCACTTTTGAGTACCGGGTTGTCATCTTTGAGGTAAGTATCTTGCCTAACCTTGTGTGGGGGAACTACCCCTTAGGATTGAGTCGTCCTTGTTGATTGTGGTCCGTGTATGCGAGGTGACGAGTGCGTACCCGGACTTAATTTCAAATAGATTGACCTTTTAGGATTTGTAGGTTCTTATGTGACCTGTGTATGAATTGTAAATGTTACATTTGAATCCTTGGTTGTTAATTTCATCCTTTCCTCCTTAAATTAGAATTTCTTGCTTTTGAGGTTCCTTCGTTGGTTATTTGATCTTAATTGACTTAACTGAATATTTTACCGCTCTTATCATCATGCTATATTTTCTTCCTAAAATTGTCAAATTGACTATGTTAGTGTTATCTATGCTTTATAGTTGTTTAGCCGTAGTTGGGAACATCTGTTCGTTGGTGTCAAGCATGCCTGTGAGTGGTACATTGTGATTTATATGATTCTTCCCTTAAGTGCTACTTGGGTCTAGTTGATAAACATTTATGTTGCTGATATTTTCTTGATGTTGCCTATTACTGAGCTTTTGTTCAAGCTAAGTTATTCCGTGAGGTTAATTGTTTAGGCGAGATTGGTTATAGTTGTTTCCCTTGCCGGGATGATGTTGTTTGCATTGTTGACTCCCTTGCCGGGATGTTGTGATTAATGGTTCTTATTGTTGATTTTCTTTGTCAAACTGTTGTTTATGATATTTTTTGCACGAGGGGACATTCCGTGCCATGTTTATGATATTTTAGCACGAGGGGACATTCCGTGCCATGTTTATGATATTTTAGCACGAGGGGATATTCCGTGCCATGTTTATAATATTTTAGCACGAGGGGACAATTCGTGCCATGTTTATGATATTTTAGCACGAAGGGACATTCCGTGCCGTTTCTATTTATTTATTGTGAGGATGAGAGTAAAAGCACGAAAGGTGATGTCGTGCACTTGTCTTTGTATTATTATGCCTGTGGATTCCTGTTATATATTTTCCCGCACTTGTTTATGTCTTGTTATTGCTTCTGTTGTCTTCTCTTTGATATTTTTTGTTGATATTTGCTTCGTCATGATTGTTTCCTATTTGATATTTTCTGTACTTGTTAAGTGTTAATATTCCGTTGTTTCAATTTTGATATTCATACTGATCTCTTACTGCATTATTGATAAGACTTGAGGTTCCTCCTGTACTGTATGGCAATATCTGGGTTACGGACTGAGTTCCGGTAGATTTATCTTGAGGGGACTATGAACAAAAGATTCTATTGAAAAGTATTATTGGAAAAGTAATGGTATCGAGGGAGATTATGTCTGAAGGACTTTCGTTTCGAAGTATGTTTGAAAAGCATTCGTCTTGCATAATTTGATATTTGAAAGTCATTTATTAGGAAGACATAATTGGAAATTTCATATTTTGAAAGAAACTATGTTCTAAGTATTTATCTTTGTTATATATATATATATATATATATATATATATATATATATATATATATATATATATATATATATATATATATATATATATATATATATANAAACTGGTGGAAACTGTTAAACATCAGTTCATATTAAAAACTTTGAAGATATAATCATTTCAGTATAGAGAAGTCTCCTTTGAAAACATGCTTTCCTAAATGTATGTATATATATATATATATATACATACATTTAGGAAAGCATGTTTTCAAAGGAGACTTCTCTATACTGAAATGATTATATCTTCAAAGTTTTTAATATGAACTGATGTTTAACAGTTTCCACCAGTTTATTGATTTTTAGTGGCTAAGGCCCGATGTGAACAACAGACGCAGGGTTGAGTTATTGGTGTTCTCTATTGTGTTGTGTTTTCTTCCGGTTTGGCTTGTTTTGTTGTCCATCTTTTTGTGTATTTTCATGTTGTCCCGTTGGTTAATTTATGTAATTTCCTTCCGCATTATACTGTGATGGTTGTAAATTATTCCTTGAAGTCTTAGATAAATGTAGTGTTCGGTTATTTCTACATTCATGTCAGTTTATTTTGTTAGACCAGTGGTGTCTTGACTAGTCCTCGTCACTACTCCACCGAGGTTAGTCTTGATACTTACTGGGCACTGTTGTGGTGTGCTCATACTACACTTATGCATATTTTTGTGTGCAGATCCATGTATATATATTGTTAGTAGCTGCGTGGATCATTGCCGAGGAGACTCAAGGTAACCTGCTGCTGCGTTCGCAGGCTTCAGAGTCACCTTCTTACCAGTAGTATTCATTCACGGTGGTATTTATTTCCAAACAGTTATAATTAGAAGTTGTAGAAGATTCGTAGAGCTTATGACTTGTATTACCGGTTTTGGGAAAATTTGTTAATTCTGTCAAAATTCTATATCGAGACTGTTAGTTTTCCTTTTATTGTTGTGGTTATTCAGTAACTGTTAGGCTTACCTAGTCCCTAAGACTAGGTGCCATCATTATACCCAACAAAGGGAAATTTGTGGCGTGACAATAATAAACCTCCCCTCGAGCATAACATCACTCATAATCAGTCCCTCAGCATGCCTCACAATCACTCATAATCAGTCCCTTGGGCAACCTCACAACCACTCATGCCTCCCAATCACTCGTCACTCGGCTCTCGGCACTCACACTCAGTAGGTACCTGCGCACACTAGGGATGTACAGACTCCGGAGGGGCTCCTACATCCCAAGCGCTATCGTTGCGGCGTGCAACCCGACCCAATATCGTTGCAGCGTGCAACCCGATCCATATATCTCGCTGCGGCGTGCAACCCGATCTATATATATATATATATATATATATATATATATATATATATATACACACACACACATTGCTGCGGCGTGCAGCCCGATCCATATATACTCCTCACAACATAGGCTCTCAGCCTCACTCAATCATAAACCCTTCAAAAGCCACTCGGGCTATCAGTAAAAATGGGGTACTCGAGCCAAAAATATCATTTTATGCATAAAAAATAATGTAAAAGAGGCTGAGTTCGAAATCAGTTAAGCATAATATGACTGTGTGTAAATCATAAGTCAACACAGTGAGGAATCGTAGTAAAAAGCTCCCAAGGGGTCTAAACACATGGCACGAGGCCCAAATACGGCATTCAGCCCAAAACATAGTAATAATCCTTTACAACATAAAATATCATGTGATTTGTAATCAAATACGCAACCTTTTAGTTGCTACGGTACGGACCAAGTTACAATCCCTCAATAGTGTATTCCACACACTCGTCATCTAACATGTGCATCACTCCAAAACAGTGATACAATGTGAAGTCCGGGGTTTCATACCCTCAGGACATTTTGTTTTAGCTCATTTTCACATTTTTGGACGAAAAGAACGCGGCTTGGGGCGATTTTTGAGTGAGAAGTCATGGAAACTCTTGAGGTAAGTCACTTGTGATCATTTATACTCCATAATATTGAATTATCATCGAATAATCCGACTAGATTACATGTTTTTGAGGTGTAAATTGGGGATTTGGACCTAGGGATTTGAAAATAAGATTTGAAGATTTGAAGGCTGAATTGTTATCGGAACTTAGTAATTTTTGTATGGTTGGACTCGTGGTTGAATGGGTTGTCGGATTTTTTGATTTTTGTCGGATTTCGAGACGTGGGACCGGAGGACGGGTTTGGCCAGTTTCGGGATTTTTTTAATGTAAATTGGTTGTTTTCGAGTGGGCTTTGTTCCTTTAGCATATGTTGATGATATTAATCTGGTTTTGGTTAGATTCGGAGCAATTGGAGGCAGAGTCAAGAGGAAAATGCATCGCAGATTAGGATTTTGGCCGGTTTGAGGTAACTAATGACTGTAATAAACCACGATTCTGGTCGCTAAAAGCCCAACTCTCGTCGCTAAAAGTGTCAGATCTGGTCGCTAAGCCTAAAGGTGTGCACCAGATCCTGTTGCACCAACAATATTTATTTTCACTATAAAGGCTCTAACTCCACATACGAACTCGGAATTCGATGATTCTTGTTCCTATGAGTCAAAAATAATAATACGAACATAGTCCTTCAATCGAAAATCAATTCGGAGCTCATTTGCTCAGTGCGATACCCATTTCGCTCGTTAAATAATTAACTCATGATTCGTGTCAAAAACCCAATCGTGACTTGAAGAAATTAGGCCAAACTTTCCAGATCACTCCTATAATTCATTCTCAAAATCCCGGAAGTCTCGAAATCAAATTTCGATCTTTAGAACTAAAAATGGACCTTTGTTTCATTACATGCTTATGCTCAAAACGCCAAAATCTTCCAAAAACTCTTCCAAACTTATCCGAGCCTCATGGGGCCCCAACCAAGTATACTAACAAGTCCCATAATATGACACAAACTTAGTCGATGCCTCAAATTACATCAAACAATGCTAAAATCGTGAATCACACCCAAATTCAAACTTAATGAAACTAAGAACTTCCAACTTCTATATTCGATGCTGAAACCTATCAAATCAAGTCCGATTGACCTCAAATTTTTCACATAAGTCATAAATGACACTACAAACCTACTCCAACTTTCGGAATTCCATTCTGACCCCGATATCAAAATTTCCACTGTCGACTGAGAAACACCAAATTTCCAATTTCGCCAATTCAATCCTAATTCTACCACGGACCTCCAAATCACATTTCGGATTAAAAAATCACCTAACGGAGCTAACCAAATCATAAAATATCCAAATACGAGATCGAATACTAAAAAGTCAAAACTTGGTCAAACCTTTCAAATTTAAAGCTTCAAGCTGAGAATTGTTCTTCCAAATCTATTCCGATTATCCTAAAAACCAAAACCAACGATGTACATAAGTCATAACACATCATACGGGGCTAGACATGCCCGAGAACTGGCGAGCGAAGTGCAAATTCTCAAAACAAGCGATCGGGTCGTTACACTGATCCTGGACTAACCCCGTACAAACCTCTTCTTCCTCTTTATCAATATACTAACGTCCATCACCATGAGCCTATGTTGAGTTGCGAGGTTCTCACTCGGTATCACCTTGAAATCCTCGCACAACCCCCTATCACACCTCATGAGGAGGAGATAGTCAATATGAGTGTTAGCCACCATACTCCGGAAAGTAACCAAATGTTCCTCCCTCTTCAGAAACATAGAGTTCACGATCACCAACTCAAAATCTCTAGCGAAATCCAATAGTGAGGTACCACCCTCGTTCCTATCACCAAATTCGAAGCCACCGTGCACCTCACCATAGCCACCAACAGATGACCCAATATGACCATTGAAATCCCCTCCTATGAATAACTTCTCCGTAGGTGGAATACCCCGCACTACCTCATCCAATGCCTCCCAGAAGCGCCTTTTAACCTCCTCGTCCAAGCCCGTTTCCGGCGCGTAAGAGCTAATTACATTCAAAGTGTCTCCCTCCAACTACTACCTTAATCTCCATCAAACTGTCATTCACCCGCCTAGCCTCTACCACTGACTCTCTGATCTCCCTATCCACCAAAATGCCCACTTCGTTCTTGCCCTTCACGACTCCGGAGAACCACAATTTATAACCGTCTACATTCCTCGCCTTCGATCCTACCCACCTAGTCTCCTACACACACGCTATATTGAGCCTCCTCTTCTGGAGGACCTTCGACAGCTCTATAGACTTACCCGGCAACGTCCCTATATTCCACGATCCAATTCTCAACCACAGGCGACCTTGTTTCCTTTACCCCCTATGGGGCCCGTCCCACCCCTTGACCCTTACCCTACCCCCTCCCCACCACCCGACCTCCGCCAGGACATAACACTACTCTGTCGTTACAAATCACAGTTCTATACTTACGAAGGTTTAAAATGAAAAAGAAAAAAAAAACACCACACAGAACAACAAAGGGAGCAAATAGTAACTACAAGCCCATTACTAGACTGACTATACTAATACGAAATACTATGGAAACAGTAATTAACACAGAAGACAGATAAACAAGAGGCGGGAGGTACCAATTCCCGTGAATAGAACCTGGAACATTCGACTTGGTATACTCCCGATGCTGCGGAACCCGGCGTATAGTTGCTGCTCTACTGCTTGTGTGTGTGCACCTCCCTATCGCCGGCTAACAGCCACGAAAGTGATACCTGCAAAACACACGAACACCCACAAAACCAAGAGAACAGGGAAATATTATGAATAGTTCAAAGAGAGCTGGTACGATACACAACTTCCCCAAACTTTAGATCGATTTCGCCGGAGCCGAAGCAAGAGACCGGCGAGGAGTTCTTGAATACGTAAATCACATATCACCTCCAAATTCATATCAAAATCAGAGAAAAATAGATTTTCAAATGAGTACATTAATGGCGGTTGCTTTGCATGTATTGTGAAAAATTCTTCCAAAGGAAGAAGAAACAAACGGTTGCTTTTAACAAAACTGTGAGTATTTTCAGTATGAAAAAGAGAATATGTACAAAAACACTAAACTATATTCGGAGTATCCATCAAGGAAGCAATAAAAATCACATCCGGCCAACCTAACCAACATTTGATAAAGAAATGGAAGCGAAAAATGGTCTTTCCGAGTAACTTTGTTGAGCTTTCTATAATCCATGCACACTCTCCACCCGGTGACAGTTCTTGTGGGGATCAACTCATTTTTATCATTTAATATCACAGCCATGCCCTCTTTCTTTGTGACACATTGCACCGACGAGGTCCACGAACTATCGGAAATGGGGTACACAACCCCGACATCCAACCATTTGATGATCTCTTTCTTCACTACCTCTTGCATAGCCTTATTCAATCTTCTTTGATGTTCCACGGAGGGTTTGTCATCCTCCTCCAGAATACTCTTATGCATGAAAAAGGCGGGGTTTATACCCCGAATATCCTCCAATGTCCAACCTATTGCTTTATTCCTACTTTGGAGCACCACCAAAGTAGAATCTACCTGCACGTTAGTTAAGCACGAGGAAAGAATAACATGTAAAGTGGAACAAAGGCCAAGAAACTCATTCCTGAGGTGTGAAGGAAAAGTCTTTAACTCCAGGGTGGGAGGCTCCTCGATTGTGGGCTTTGTTGGTGGAGTCTTCCGGTTCTCGATATCCAAGGACCGTTTTCGGGGCTCACAAGTATATGACTCCAATCCTTGCAAAGCATTGACACATTCTACAAAGTCTTCATTCTCTTCCTCATCATGATTTAGTAACATAGCTTCCAAGGTATCATCAACATTTATCACAACACTTGTGTCATCAATAATTACTTCGGTCACTAGATCCACAAATGAACAAACTTCGGTGCTATTTGGTTGCCTCATTGATTTGCATACATGGAACACCACTTTTTCATCACCCCCGAAAGTGAGCTCATCGGCTTTCACGTCTACTAGAGACTTCCCAATAGCAAGTAAAGGTCTCCCCAAGATAATAGGCACATCATAGTCAACCTCACAATCAAGGATCACAAAGTCCTCTGGAAGGATGAGCTTGTCGCCCCGAACTAACACATCATCAATTATCCCCAATGGCCTTTTCATGGTCTGATTCGCCATTTGTAGCCTTATCGATGTGGGTCTTGGTTGCCCAATCCCCAAATTTTTTAACACAGAGTAGGGCATCAAGTTAATGCTTGCCCCCAAATCACATAAAGCTTTGGCAAAATCGGCACTCCCAATAGTGCACGGGATTGTGAAGGCACCAGGATCTTCTAACTTTGGAGCCATGGAGTGCACAATAGCACTCATTTGATGTGTCATTTGTATTGTTTCACAGTTCATTGATCTCTTCTTTTTTACCAAGTCTTCATGAACTTGGCATATCCCGACATTTGTTCTAAGGCTTCAACCAACAACACATTTATGGACAAACTCTTCATCATATCAATAAATTTCTTGAATTTATTCTCATTGTTTTGCTTTGCGAGTCTTTGAGGATATGGAGGAGGAGGCCTTGGAAAGGGTGCCTTGGCCTTTTACACTACCAGATCCGGTATGTATATCACGTGCTCCCTAGATGGGTTCACATCTTCTTGTGTCTCCTCCGCACTTTCATCAATGTCAATCCTCACCTCCTCATTAGCTTGAACATCATTTCTTGTCATGTTATCTTCTTGAACCAACCCATCATCATCTACATTCCTTCTTTGATTTGAGGTACTTGCAACTCCACCTCTCCCGCTTCTTGTTGTTACGGTCATTGCATGCCCCGTATTGTTCCCACCCTTCAGGTTCACCACCGTATCACTAGGTAGTGCCCCCTTAGGGCGAGTATTTAAAGCTTGAGAAATTTGTCCAAGTTGAACCTCCAAGATGCGGTTAGAGGTGTTGTGGAAGGCAATTGAGCATCTGAGTCGGCATTTTTCTCCATCGTTTGCTTAAACATATTTTCAATCCTTCCAATTTCACTATTGAAAGAACTAGGAATTTGTGAAGGATATGGAGGCGGGTTGTTTGGTTGTTGATACATCGGGGGACTTTGAAAGCCCGATCCCCGATTCCCTTGATTGTTTTTTTTCCAACTCCCTTGATTGTTGCTGCCTCCCCAATTGCTTTGATTGTTGCTGCCTCCCCAATTGCTTTGATTGTTGCCTCCCCAATTGCTTTGATTATTACCTCACCAATTGCCTTGGTTCCCTTGATTACTCTAATTGCATTGATTATTATTATTTCCCCAATTGCCTTGATTGTTATTGTTGTTGTCACCACTCCAATTTCCTTGGTGGCCTTGGTTGTTCCAATTCCCTTGGTTTCCTTGTGATCTCCATTGTTGTTGATTTGGAGCATTGTTTCTTTGACCTTGATAATTGTTGGCATATTGCACCTCTTTTTCTTGCTCATCATATGAATCACCTTGATTATACCCACTATTATCTTACTCAAATTGTTCCGGAAGGTGTTGTACTTATTTACTTCTTCGTCGTCTCTTGTTCACCATCATGTTCACCCCTTCCATAACATTCACTTGTTTCGTCCCTTGAACCCGTTGAAACTGAGACTTGGCCAATTGGTTCATTGTGGTTGTCAATTCTGCAATAGCTTGACCGTGATCATGTATATCCTTGTGTAGGTGAATAATATTTGGGTCACCTTGAGGAACATTGGCCCTACTTTGCCACGCCGAAGAGGTGTCCACCATCCCATCCAAAATTTCAGAAGTTTCAGAATAAGGCGTGTTCATGAGGTTACCCCTGGCGAGTTGATTTACCACACACTGATTTGTTGTGTTGATCCCTCTATAGAAGGTTTGTTGGAGCATGGCCCCGGTCATATCATTGTTCGGGCATTCTTGATCGTGGTACGGTATCTTTGCCAAATCTCGTGCAATGGCTCATTGGGCTCTTGCTTGAACGCTAGAATTTCATCCCTTAGTGTAGCCATGTGTCCCGGAGAGAAGAATTTGGCAATGAACTTTTTGGCCAACTCATCCCAAGTGTGGATGGAATGATTGGGTAATATCTCTAACCAACCCAAAGCCTTTCCCAGTAGAGAAAAGGGAAATAGCCTCAAACGCAGTGCATCCTCGAAAACATTTGTTTTCTTGATCCCCCAACAAGTATCGACGAACCCCTTGAGAAGCTTGTAAGCATTTTGGCTTGGAGCTCCGGTAAAGAAACCCCGTTGCTCAAGTAGTGTAAACATTACGTTGGTGATTTGGAAGTTTCCCGCCCGAATCTCCGGCGGGACTATTACACTTGCATAGACCTCGTTCGGCAACACCCGATGCGCTGCTCTTGGTGGAGGTGTAGGGTTTGGGATATTATCATGAGGCGGTCGGCCTCGCCTGTTTACTTGAGGTTCGAGATGGATCTCATCTCATTGATCATCATCTACCTCCTCCCCCACTAGCACATTTTCGATGTGCTCGTTGTTGAGATCCATTTCGTACTTATAAGCAATTCAAAACAAAATTAGTGAATCGGAAGGAAAGAAAGACGAAACACACAAAAACCTAGATATATATATTTAAATCTGTTTAACTCCCCGACAATAGCACCAAAAATTGATCTCGGTTAAACCCACACCACAATTAAGTAGTGAGGCAGTTGATACCATAATAAACCCAACGAAGGTCGGGATCGAATCCTCAGGGAGTTAGAATATGGGATTAGGTGTATATCTAGTTTGATTGTATGTTTTGACTCAAAATACACTTCCACAATATTGGGTGTTGTTCTAATTCTACTTTGTTCTATTTTATGCAAGTATAAAACTAAGGAAAATATTTTTGATTTTGAGTAGTTTTTCAAATGATAAAAGGATCTAGGGCATTGACTTTCACTTAGGTGGTTACCTAATGGGTTGTAAACTCTAGGGCAAGTTTGATGGACCGGGGTTGTAATATAGCAATCACACTCGGATACTCATTCTGTACCTCTCGGTAGTTTGAGTGATTTTGTCCAATTTGGGCTTTTCAAGTCCAAATGGGTATTGCACAAATACAAGTGATAATAGCTCAAGTCGGGTCTTACTATCTCTAGATTCAACCCTTTAATTAAGCTATCAATTTCTTGAGTTCACTCCAATTTCTTGTTAGCCAAGTTTTTCTAGACTTAGTCTATCTTTCTCAAGTAGAGACTAAGTCAATTAGGCATGCATAAGTGTTTGCAACCACCAATCCTTGAGTTTAAGAAATAACTATGCTAAATATCACTAACCCATTCACAAACAAGCCCCATTAAACACCCATCAAATACCACACTAGGGTTGGGTCACAACCCTAGTTAGAAATTTAGCTACTCATGAAAATTGTAGAAATTAAAGAAGAAATAAAGATATAATCCATAATAATAAATTATGGGATGAAACTCTAGTGTTTGGATACAAATCTAGTACAAAATTACTTAAAGCAGTAAAGAAAAGCGGCCAGGTTCTCTTAGAAAAACAAAACTTAACCTAAAAATGACAAAAAGTTCTATTTATACTAAGCTGAAAATATTTGACAAAAATTCTCCTGCGGAGGTTGTGCAGCCGCATAATTCTGAGTGCGGTCCGCACTCAAAGCTTGACTTGTCAACATGGACTTCTGCGATCGCACAAAGTTGGGGTGCGGCCGCACTTCATCAAGTTGTGCGGACCGCACATTTCTGAGTGCGGCCACACATTTGGCTTGAACTGGGATCTGGACTTAACTCTGCAGACCGCACATTTATGAGTGTCGCCGCACACTAGCTTCTGCGGCCGCACATTATTCATGTGGTCCGCACATATTCAACTCGAGGTTCTCTGAATCTACTCCTCTGTGGTCTGCATAATAGTGAATGCGGCCGCACAATACTTTTAATTGCTCTAAATGTCCAAGTCTTCGAACCTCTATTCTGCAGCCGCATACTCTGAAGCTGAATTTGATAGGGTTCCTTCATTTTTTGTGGTCGCATACAGAATTGTGTGGTCTGCACTATACGCATTTTTGCCTTGTTTTGGTCCTTGTCCATTTTTTACTCCTTTTTGAGTATATTTTCACTTCTTTGGCTCGTTTCCCAATATTCCTGCAAGAAAGCTCATTTCATTAGTTCCCGGGGATATCTTTAAGCATTTTTGAGCTAAAACTCAAGTAAAAGAGGACAAATAAGCGGTCAAAATCCCTACTT
The DNA here is from genome assembly GCA_005239495.1 of Nicotiana undulata. NCBI lineage: Eukaryota > Viridiplantae > Streptophyta > Magnoliopsida > Solanales > Solanaceae > Nicotiana > Nicotiana undulata. The sequence continues at coordinate 72,482 of ML242790.1, forward strand.
ATCAGCGGGTGGGACTTGTTCCTTGCAATTATTGTTTACTTTGATCATGTTATACATACTTATATTAGTTAGTTGTCAAATTGATCGTTCTTACCATGTTCATGGGTTTTTGTGACAATAGACTATTGATTCCAAAGTTGAGACTTGTATTGTGGAACTTTTGTGGAAGTAAGGCTTGTTCTTTTTTACCTTATCTCCCTTTATTACTTGTTCATTGTTATGTGGTAAGGAGAGTGTTAAAGCACGAAGGGTGATGTCGTGCCATATTGTGAGTGTTAATGCACGAAGGGTGATGTTGTGCCATATTGTGAGTATTAATGCACGAAGGGTGATGTCGTGCCATATTGTGAGTGTTAATGCACGAAGGGTGATGTTGTGCCATATTGTGAGTATTAATGCACGAAGGGTGATGTCGTGCCATGTTATGAGAGTTAATGCACGAAGGGTGACGTCGTGCCGTGTCTATTGATTTATATTGATAGAGAGAGAAAGTAAAAGCATGAAGGGTGATGCCATGCAGTATCATCGTTTCATTGTGAGGTTGAGAGTAAAAGCACGAAGGGTGATGCCATGCAGTTTTCTTCATTGTGCTTAATTGTTTTCACTGGTTAAAGGCATATTGAATGTTCTGGTTATCATTTTCGTTGTATCTCTCGTATATTTTATCCCCTTTAGTATGTCCTTCTCCCAATAGTACATGATTAGCTTTTATCTGTTGTTATCTTGTACATATACTTTTATTTGCACATATTTATTATGTGAGTGTCTTGTCATAGCCTCATCACTACTTCGTCGAGGTTAGGCTCGACACTTACGAGTACATGGGGTCGTTGTACTCACACTACACTTTGCACTTCTTGTGCATATTTTGGTATCGGCCCTAGTTGATCGTGAGGCTTAGCAGTTTTGACTTGCTTATTGGAGACTCAAGGTGGATGTGCTGACGGCTGCAGACCCTTGGAGTCCCCTTCTATTTTCTCGATTTTACTGTTTCTTTTCATTTTGAACAGTTGTATTCCTTTCAGACTCTGTTTGTAGTAAATCTTAGAAGCTCGTGAGTTGCGACTCCAGATCCGAATTGTATCAGATATTATGAGCTTTATGTTATTCCCCATTTCAGTTTTAGCTTCTATTTAGTTTAATTGATTCTGTTATTGAAATTGACTAAAATTAGCTTAAAGAATCCTCAAACGTGGCTTACCTAGCAAGTGAAATGTTAGGCGCCATCACGTTCCCGAAGGTGGGAATTCCAGGTCGTGACAAATTGGTATCAGAGCATTAGGTTGCTTAGGTCTCACAAGTCACGAGCATACTTAATAGAGTTTGGAGGATCGGTACGGAGACGTCTGGGTAGTTTTTGCGTGGACCTTGGCTTCCTTTCTTGAGTTTTCTTTTATTTATTTTCTTGAAAACCGTTTCTTGGTTAGGACTTGAGGGAGAATGTCCAAATTCTTATATTCCATTTCACGAAAGTCTCTATGTCCAAATTCTTAATTCAATTTCACAAAAGTCTCTAAAAAGAAAACCACTTTATTCTTTAGCATGTATTGAATTATCCTTTCGAAAGATCTGTGTGATCTTCTTGATTGTATACAAAATGATCTGTAAGCTGAAAGGAGATAAAGGAATATCAAGATAACACCCTTATCTCGCTTTAATAAAAGAACTAGGACAATTTTCAATCTTTTTTTGAAGAAAATTGTCAAGTGATACGCTTCCTCTAGCCCTCAACATCATATCACAGCCATGTTTATAATGAACGTGGGAGTAGGGAACAAGTAAGGTTGAATTGGATCAGATTTTCTGTGCTATAGTTGTAAAAGCCATTATGCTGGATTTTCTAAAGAGGCGGAATATATAATTGGACCTTTAAATTAGGTATTTTTTGTCACTTGAACACCTAAACATAGGGTTGTTCTTATCAGGCACTCCAACTAAATCTCATTTGTGTCAATTAAACACTATCAAGGGAAAGAACGCGTGAACATGAGAAAAACTTGTTGATTAATTATTATTATTATTATCATTATGATTATTATTATTATTATTTATTGTTGTTGTTGTTGTTGTTGTTGTTATTATTATTATATTCCATATTATGATTATTTTATACACTTTAATATATTATTCCTATTAAAACTCTAACTTTTATCCCCGTTCTTCTATTTCTCTTCGAGTATTAACTTCTCCACTCACTCATAATGTCGAACAAATCACCTTTTTAAAGAGAAATTTCTTGTATTGTGGGACTGCTGCCGAATTATTATTTTATGGACTCCATAAACCCAGATCTGTCATTTTTTTGGTTGGCAAAAACGAAGGCAAAGTTGTTTGAAACTTTTTCAGGTGGTATGACGATGAAATTCTTAAGAAACCTAAGAGGGTAATTTATGATTTATTGATCAGAGTAGAAAAGTTTGAAGAAGAGAGGGATCAGATTAGGATAATCGGGGTTTTCATGTTATGAAATGAGCTTCAATTTGTTTTGGGAGTTAAATTTATTAAGTGAAAGGTTTTAATTATGTCGAACAATTTGTTATTAAATTTAGGGCAGATATAATGTTTAATTGGCACAGATAGGGTTTAGTTGAAGTGTCTGATTGGAACAACCCTATGTTTAGGTGTCCAAATGACAAAAAAAATAAGTTTAAAAGCCCACTTATGTATTCCGCCAAAGATTGAGGTGAAATTAGGGAGAGAACGTATTTGTTTTCCGTTTGGTTCGTGAGATCCTTCTTTTGATTCTAAATTCTCTCATCTACAAAAGCTATTCAAAAGCCAAGCAAATTTTTTCTTTTAAAAAAAATGCGAATTTTATAAACTGATGCAGGCAACAAAACTATAAACCAGAGGGCAGTTTGAAACTATTAGATCTTCCCAGATGGGAAAACAAAATTTGAAGTACCACAATAATAAGGGAACTTGGTTTGTAATCTCAAAAACTCAACTCTAAATAAATGCTAAACAGATAGTCAGCCTCATGGGCTCTCTAGCTTTCATAGTCCCCTAAAGCTCAATTTCAGACTTATCTAAGCCATGGTCCCCTAAATCTCCATTCTGTTTAATGAGACTTCACATACTCTTGGACGATATGGAGACCCTCAGTCTCTTCACCATAATCCTACAGTATCAATCAGAAAATTCATTACGATGGAATATAAATTCCAGTTTAGAAACTTATCAGCAACTGTTGAGCCAAAGGATATATAGGATGTACCTTCACGACAACACAGCCACAACCAACAACCTTCCTTGCTTTCCCTTCAGAATCAATCTTGCATAACTGTAAGAAAGATCATAGTCGATGAGTGATTATATTAAGATTTACATGATACAATTCAACAAAAACGCAAACTACAGATCACATCAAAGAAAGTTTAACAAGTTAATGATACAATTATGGTTCAGTCATGGCAAAACCCTACACCTCCTAAAAGATTGTGTATCTAATATGAAACACATTCCAATTTCATTCCCACATCAGAAAACAGCTACTAAAAGACAGTAGAGACTAAAACACTATAACTGGAGCCATAGATTTACAAATAAGCAATGATCAATTACTTACACCAGCCCATTCGCCAAGAGTTTTTGCATTGGGAACTGTAATCAAACTAACATTGTGATCAGCACAAAGTGCTTTCACCAGTTTGACGTAATCTGGCTGGTCACAGTCCTCAGCTAGCACACAAAGCTGTGCAGCATGCTTCTCAATCACCTTAGCACCTTCATGGAGTCCTCGAGCAAGTCCTCCATGAGCTTTAGACTTCCTTAGCACCAGCTGTAGAGCGGTCATGATGTCCATGGGCTCCCCAAGTGCTGGAGCAGGAGTCTCGGCAGCGACAACAGGAACAGCAGCATCCTCTCTACAGTTACACAAATGTCAGCTAGAGAACACCTTACACTAAAGTTAAAGATAGGCACACAAAAAAAACAGATTGGCAAAGCAAAAATCACCATCCAGTGTCACATTACAAAGGTATAAAAGCCAATGCCACAAGAACCTCAAACTCTGACTAATTCAGAATGTTGACATTATAACAAGTTTCTTTCTAATTAAAGCTCGGAATATCAAAGCAAATAACCAAATCCACCTTAAAATGTCCATAAGCAAGCTAAGCCAATCTATTTTTTTCATGATACTTCGTCAACATCCAGTAACATTTCCATTTTGCTATGAAAATAATGTGGTTAGCCAATTGGATAAAACATTAGCTATATGCCAGTTCTGCAACTGGTCTATGACAATTTAGGGGTTTTATAATTCAAACAACAAACAACGAGTATATAGATGCAATACATAGAATTAAGAAATTGTCCTAGGCTAATTATATTAGCTTCTAGATCTAATGACCTACAAAATGCAAAGTTTTGGATGGTTCTACTAGTTTAATTCAAGGGAATGTATCTGGTTTTTGTTTCATGATTCTACAGACAGGAAAATTCTGAACATTGAACTTGCAAAGACTAATCTTATTGTGGATCAAGCAATTCAGCATACCATACGAAATTTATCACGCGTCTACATTACATAAAAAACAGTAAGTTGAACACTATAACGAATTAAAAAAAATGAATTTAACGAGAAGGCTTACAAATGACCAAGCTTACCCTGACATTTTTCTTTCTTGGTAAATGTTAAACCCAAAAAGCACAGCAACCTGTTGTAAGTTGAACACGAAACTCAGTCAGGTAAATAGGATCAATAACAGACTCCATATACCCTCATACTAAATATATCGTGTCAACTCATCCAAATTTGAACCACTCCCACCCCAAAAAAACTAATTTCACAATAGAGTAAAAAGATCCATTTAACACTTCCCAGAGACTACAGAAAAAACCAATATAAAAAGGAGGATTTGAAATTGCCCAAAATCATGGTTTAACATTTAGGAATAAGGGTTTCTGACCTTAAGAGTTTAGAGACGAAGAGATGTGCTCTGGAGCTGCAGTAGTGGCAAAGGGGGCGGTAGTGGAGAAGTGGAGCATAAAAGGCTTAAATATATAAGAGGATCAAACCTTCAACCCTAAAGTTGCATTCTTAATTACTAAATTGCCCCTTTTTCTGCTTCCTTCCTATGGGCTATAAGTTCGGCCCGAACTATACAAACTACTAATCCAATGTAGGGCTGTTCATTTGGATCGGATATCCGAAATCCGAACCGATCCATTCAATTTCGGATTTCGGATTTTGGATTGGACCGGATTTCGGATTGTGTTTATAAAAATTTTGGATTTCGGATCGGATTCGGATTGGTATATTTTAATTCGATCCGATCCGAAATCCGAAATTATTAGGCAATGTATAAATACTACACTTTAATTTCGGATAGTCAGTACTTTCTTTACATCTTCCTCCAAGTTATTACCTTTACAATTGCTAGAGTTAGCTATATTGGCGCCATAGTACTCTCATAATTGTATAAACATGAATTTTTCTTAATGCATTGCCTCTTTTACAAAGAAAATATACATATTAGTTTGCAACATTGAGGCATTTACGATCCGAAATCCGATCCGATCCAAACTTTAAAATCCGAATCCGATCCGATATAATTCGGATCGGATTCGGATTGCATTTTCTAGAATCCGAAATCCGAAATCCGAATCCGAAATGTGCTAAATCCGATCCAATCCGATCCGTGCACAGCCCTAATCCAATGAATCAAGGATTTTTACCCCCCTATAGTAAAATTTAATACCCTATTTATTTTAAATAAATACTATTTAAAAAAATTATATTATATAGCTACTTTTTACTTTTTATAATAAAATATTTAATTATGATTACATCTTACCCTTAAGACACTATATACGCTAATTATTATTTTTCTCTCTCTTTTTTCAGATTGTCTCTTACATAATTACCGGTAAAATTCTTAAACCACGCTATCTCTCTCACTCTAATTTGATACACTCTATTCTCTTCCCCCACAAAATCACGATTCTACAACTGCAATTATCTCCCACTGACATCGCCTAAGTCTTCCCCATTCTCACTCACCACGTTAATTTCTCTCTCAACTCTCGGTTGTATTTTGATACAAGTAGTTGTGGTAAGTATTTAGCTTCTTAGATTTCCGTTTGGAATTTGTATTTTGTTTGTTTTCTTAAACAATAATCATACTCAACGGAAAGCTCTCATTTTTCTTTCCAATGTTGGATAAAATGTCCCACAAGAGGGTTACCAGAGGTATACCCACCAAAGTACTCAATTTCGATGGGCCCTCTTTTTATTGCAAATCGAATCAATTTCGATGAATCAATTACTCATGTATAGAGAGAGATATTCAAATCGAAAATCCAATCCCATCAAACCAAGTAAATAAGTCGATTTTATTCTCGGTTTAGTATTAAATTTTAAAAAAACTAATAATACGTCGATTTAGTTTTATTTACTGTTAAATGAAAATAACCGAAAAAGGGACAAAAATGTATTTACCTTTATATTTATTGTATGAATTTTTGTAAATATTTGCGTGCAATTTTCTTATAATTTTCATTTGTATTTAGTTTTCGAAGTTTTTATTTTGGGCTTGAAAATTAGATCCACCTTGTCCAACAAACCCAATTGCTATCTGGAGTGGCAAGTTTAGTGAAAATAGCACGGGCTAGCTAGTTTTAGGACTGAAATTAAAAAATAGTCATTTTTTTTTTTGCAAAGTCATTAAAAATAACCACTATTTGATGTAACACTGAAAGTTCCAACATAATATACTGGAGAATGGTGCACCTGTGTTTGAACTTCCAGTATATTATACTGGAACTCCAGCACATGAAAAGTTCCAGCGTAATATACTAGAGATTGGAGCACATATGCATAGACCTCCAGCATATTATGCTGGACCAGTATATTATGCTGGAATTCTAGTATATTATGGACTTCCAGCATATTATGCTGGACCAGTATATTATGCTGGAATTCCAGTATATTATACTGGAACTCCAATATATTATGCTAGAAGTTCACATGTAAAAAATTCAAACTCCGGTATATTATGCTGGAATATTTTCCGAATTTTGAATAGTCGTTCAAATTTATCTTTACATGAAAACTGACTAATTCGAGTACTTTTGAAATTGTAATTATTTTTCAATTATCACTTATAAATCTGGCTATTTTTAAATTTCAGCCCAAGTTTTATAATTGTCAACTAGATGGATGTTCCGTGCAAAGTCCGGACCCAACATAAAAGTCAATACTATATTTTAAATTTGCCTCAAACTGTAAAATTAAAGAACATGAACTAAAGCAATTAGGTTTCACGCACGATGGGTAAAGACAAATTGTTGGGTGATATTAATATAACGACCCGACCGGTCGTTTTGAGCTCTAGAGCGTCGTTCAGCGGTTGGAAGTCATGAACAACAGGTATTATGACTTGTGCATATGGTCGGAGTTGCGATTCAGGAAGTTCGGAGCCAAATTGGAAAGAAAATTCTCATTTCGGAAGCCTTAAGTTGAAGAAAATGACTAAGACTGAAATTTGGAGTAAACGACCTCGGAATCAGGATCGGAAGGTTCCAGCATGTTCGTATGATGATTTCGGACTTAGGCGTATGTCCGGATCGGGTTTTGGATAACCCGGGAGCATTTCGGTGTATATTGTGGAAGTCAGTATTTTTGAAGGAATTTTCTAAGTTTGGATGGAAGGCATTTCAGTGTTATAGATGTCCGTTTGGGATTCCGAGTCTGGGAATAGCTCCGTATGGTGATTCTGGAGTTGGGAGCGCGATCGAAAGTGAATTTGGATGTCCGTAGGTTATTTTGAAGTCATTTGGCTAAAGATAGAAATTTGAAGGTTTTGAAGAATTCGACCGGAAGTGGAAATTTTGATATCGGAGTCGGAATGCGATTCCGGAAGTTGGAGCGGGTCCGTAATGTTGAATATAACTTGTGTACAAAATTTGGGGTCAATCAGACGTGATTTGATAGGTTTCGGCATCGAATGTAGAAGTTTAAAATTTTAACTGAAGCAGCATATGAGTAGCCCACCGCGGTGGGCTACTCATATGCTGCTTCAGTTAATTCTCCACCGCGCTCCAGCCGCAGTCGACCGCGGTCGCGGTGGACCATGTTCCAGCAATTTTATCCCTTTCTCTTGTGCTTTCCTCACGGGTTCTTCTCGATTGGCCTTGAACTCCCTTAATTGACTCCAAATATCTCCAAATTATCTCCTCTCATAACATATATCCTGCAAAGCACAAGAAACACTAATCAGAGCATTTTGTTATCAATATTCACCTTAAAAACATAATAAAGTATGGTTTATTAGGGGTGAAAATATAGTCTAATTCACCTATTATCAACACCCCACACTTAAATATTTGCTCGTCCTCGAGCCGCAAAACCACACTCTAAGGCCTAATCTTCTCAAGCATCACCCTTCGGTGTCACACCATGACATTTTACAAGTATTGTACCTAGCGGTGTAACATCTATGCCTCAAGTGGAGACTCTATATGCCATGCCACATTCTTACTTCCTCAAAGTACTCTAGACAGAGGTAAAGACTTACCTTTTCTTCACGAATCATGTGCCCTCACATCACGCAATTGAGAGTTGTTCCACAAAATATAATATTAAGAACAACAGGAACCTTAAATCGAAAGAATTCACTCACTCTAAAAAAGAACATTCATATGCTTCACTGGCACGCCATAGGCTTGCCCGTAGTGTAATACTTTACTAATTGGGTCTATTCAGTCTAAGATCAATAGGTTTTTATTTGGTTGTAATGTAGGCTAAGGGACGGGTAGGATACATTTGGTTATAGTGACTCACCTCCCTAAGCACTTTTAATACAATTACATTAACATTCAGCACATTTTCCTGCTTGGCCAAAACTTTTACCACACTTTGCTTCATAAATTACCCCACTACTTTTAGATGCAACTTTCTTTTCCACGCCACTAATCATCAAGGACTGCATTTATTTATTGTCCTCTTTCTTTTCTTTTTTTTAAGTGGCCTTCAAAATTTCTTTCTTTCTTTTCACAACTTTGAACCTTTCATCCTATTCCTTCTATTTTTCTTTACAAACCAAACCACCACCCCACACTTTGACTTTTACACATTTACTAACAATTCCAGTGGTACAAGGTTCAAATAGACAGGCCATTCAAACAATTGGGTATGGTTCGTTATGTGGTTATCAAAGAACATGCTTATAAGCTCAAAGGGGTTAACTATGGTCAATTGCTTTCATGTGGATATACATTTATGTCTGGCTTCACAAAGAAATGCCTATATCCTTTCTAAGACTGAACAAACTTCTATTTCGTTTTGTACACACATAGGGCAAGTTCTAGGTATCAAATGAAGACATAAAATATGATGCACAAATACCTCACACGCACATGACACATAATCCATTCCAAATTGGTTCATAAAAACACTCCAATGAGTATTCAAGTCAGTTACAATATGCAAAATTAAGGCATTCTATAAGAGTCCACAAATGAGCCTAAGCGTCACACCCTAGGGTCTTTGGTTTTCAGGTGTAACACACTAAGGGTTGCATTCTTGCCATTCAGTTCCTTTCCCAAGATAATCCTAACAACTAAATAAAAAAGAAAATCTAACTATACCTGGTTCAAGCTAAACCCTAGGAAAAGAACCGTGGTCAAAACAAAAATCAAGGGGGAGTTACTACACTACCTAAAAAGAAAATAAAAAATCTTTTTGGTGTTCTCTTTGGACCAACTTCCCTCTAGAAAACTGCCTAAGTAGTCCGTCATCAGGAAGAGTCCACTACATTTTCTGTTTTTTTTTCACTTCGACTTAATGTCCTCAACAGACCCGTCGGAAGGTGTCCGTCTTCGGGCCAAGCCAAACAAATTACAAACAACCAATTCAACTATATACAATCAAAACAAGAGAAAAATTATCCACATATACAACAACAAAATTGTCCCCCACCCCACACATGAAAAGTTGGCATGTCCCCATGTCAATTAACAATAAAAGCATAGAGGGGTTAGGAGACTTCCCTGGTGATCACTCGTCGTTAGAAACGGTGGCCGGGTTAACGTTACAGGCCCTTCCTAGCGCACGAAGCCACAACATTATCTTCTACTCGGATTTAGCATGTTGGGCGGACATTGTATCCATCCTGACATTGAGGTCATCCACCGAGGTGCGCAAGCCGGCCACATCCTCCTCGAAGGTCGACATCTTGGGACCCTGCCGAGGTCGAGAGAGACCCGCCCCATCATGAGACCTCCGAGGTGGTGCATCATCAGTAATAACCTCATCCTCGTCATCAACAGCTAGAGGCACTGGGTGCTCTGTCATGTCCCAAATTACCCCTAGACGTGACTGGCACCCAACTAACACCACCCGCTAGGCGGACCATACTTTCATACCTTAGCCATTAATTTACAATATTTGATTAATTAAATAAGTATCTAAATAATCTGATAATTAATTACGAACAATAATATCTCAAAATATTAGATAAAACTCTAGCCCAAATACCACACAAGACATGGAGCATCTAAGAGAATTACAAAGGAACTCATATTAAGAAACGATAAAGACTCTTTTGGTTGCCTCCACGAATAATGCGTCGGCTCACCTTAATAACTGAATAAACTCTAGCGAACTTATCGGCTACAAGCTTCATCGTCACCAATAGTATCTGCATACACATGCATGTAAGGAGTGAGTTATATGTAAATATAACCCAGTAAGATCCTCGACCCGCCACTCTGAATACCTATGAAACAAGTGTTAGAAAATACAGCACACAACGAGCACAAAATAATATGCACATAAATTATTTCACCATATAATTACTCTATAAGGCCCAAGCAATTATTCAATAACAACACTATATATATTTTAAAACAATCTACACTAAGGACTTGTCATTAACGGTAGTGCAGGAAATTATCCAAACACCCCGACGAGTCCACGTCAGCATACACAATGCCCCAAATCTATCATGGCGGCATACACAATGCCCCAACTCATATTACGGCGTCATACACAATATCCCAAATCTATCACGACGGCATACACAATGCCCCAAATATATATCGACAGCGAAGAAATAATTCCTAATGCCCCAACGCCATAGCACGAGACTACGCCACATCACACTACACCACATATCACTTATTAAATAATTTTAGATTTTTACAAAATAATATATATTTGCGGCTAGTCTAAGACCACCGATTCTGCCAAGCGCACGCTTGTCCCAACACATGGACCATGCAGAAAAAAATACTTTCAAAATGGTTTTTAAAAAAGCAAGCATCAAAGATTAAAGTCTCACTTACCTTGCTAACGATAAATCTCTCAATATTGCGATGTCCAAAACACCAATCGAACGACCTCCAATGACCTCAATCTTATACTCGCACTATGCAGAAATTTGTAGCGATGGAGCTTCTTCACTGTATTTTGTTCTTCTCTTAGCAAACAAAGTGATATACTTTGTACCTTTTTTTTTCTTTCTTAATTCCTTCCAGCAATGATTCACTTAGCATATAAATAGCGGCTTCCTTTAAAGCCCTTATTACCGACGCTTCCAAAATTCATAGCACTTTGTAACCCTTTCTATTTAGGATTCTAAAAACTAAAAGTTCACCCATTTGATTTCCTTAGGGCACGTAATAGTAACAGAAGGTGGGCTTGGCCCACTTACCTTTCTTCTTTTTCTTTTTTTTATCAATAAAATCAATCATAATTTCAAAAAATATAATTATTTAGCCCAATAAATACTTATCTATTCAAATGACATTCCTCTATCCCTTAAATACTATTTCCAAATATAAGTATATATTTATGTATCCACATTTAAAACTACATTTTTCCAAAATTATATAAGACATTTCGCTAAGAAATATACACAAAAGAATAATAAGAGAACATAATTAAGATTATTGCTCAAGGATCCGTTCTAACTACTCAAACCTTCTACCGAATATGTGTAATATTATTTACATGAATTTTACTAACCCCTATAACTCCAAATGATTAAATCAAGCCTAAGGAATATCATAGAAAGCAAATGACTCGTGAAAATTACGGGCGTTACATGCTCTTTTCCCACACTAATTTTTCCCGCTCAGAACGGGGCTGTCTTTGCCAATTTTCCGTCAATGGGATGATTCTCAGGGACATTGGCTAACCAGCACAGCCTGGTAACTAGGGAGGGGAAATAGAACGCTTTCATTACCTAAGACGATCAGATGAACTTCTCATCATGGAGACCCGAGCGATATCAAAGTCCAATCTGTTGACAAAGCACCAAACCATCACCGTACCGTGGGGGGTTGACATCGGTGGTGTTGTTGGTGGGTAGCAGGCGACTACAGATAATTGTGAACCAACACTTGGCCTCCCAGGTGAAGGAATTAGAGTTCAGCGTGATGCCCTCATTGACCCATGTGGGCTCCCCTCCCACACAAATTGACTTCACAAGCATGGGCCAGTTGACCAGTGGTGTCTGCTGGAACTGGTAATGATCAGCATCCCCAGAGAAGGTCGGAAGCCTGTAAACCCGCCGGATGGCCTCAGTAAGGCATTCACCCTTGTTCTCCGTACAGTGACTACCCAGTTCTCATGCTCCGGTCAGTTTGCATAGAATTCCCGGACCATTAGAATATTGGCCTCCTCAGGTTCTTCGAAGAATATCTCCAACTGGCACCTCCGAATTTCGGCGAACATTTCTGGGCTCTCATGTTGTAAGGCAGCCCTGTCAATTGGGACCTCGTGTACCATCTTCCTGTTGGACTTAGTAGCATACCTGTCCTCAACAGCCTTTGACACAAATCGGGATGAGTCAAACAAACTAGTGCTCTCTGTGTTTCGCCTTTTTCGTGAGTGAGCCATGGTACCTGTGATAAGAAGGACAATAGTCAGAGAGTGCCCAAGATGTGTGCCTATCGGGTGATTAATCAGACTTCACCACCACGAAGGTCACAATGCCCAAAAAATTGCTCAATGGGGCCACTTTACAAACACTATGTGGGCATAATTTGTAACAAGCATACATTGGCCCCATATGGACTAACTCCTCCCAAATTTTCAACACAAACAAGTACCAATCTCACCCCAACTACTCAAAATTCACCCATCATTGTCAAACATACACCAACCAACCAACAACAAGTCTAGAGAGACAAAGACCCACCACAAACGAGCAAGAGGTGGTGAAGAACCACCATTACACAACAATACAACAAAGAACTACTACAACATAGAAAATTAAAAGCAAAAATACAAAGAAGAAGAGAGAAAAAAAAAAAGACTTACTTGAGTGAAGACGTGGGGGGGCAACAATGGAGGTAGGGAGGAGAGAGAGAGAGAGAGTGGCGTGGGGGCTTGGGGGAAGGGGGGAGGCGTGGGTGTTGTTGGTTGAGAAGAAGAAGGGATTTGGGAGAGAGGGAGGGGGGGGAATAGGGGGTAGGGTTTAGAATAATGGGGAAAGTGGGGGGAAATTAAAAAGAAAATAAAAGAAAAGGACAAAAAAATAATTATAAACAGACTTACCTGGGCGGCAATTTGGCCCTCCGCGGTGGATTCAGAGAGTTGTGAAATTACCGCGGTCGCGCGAGGTTTAGAGAAGTAAGAAATTACCTCGGTCGCGCCGCGGTTCGCCGCGGTCGCGCGAGGTTCAGAGAGTTGTTTATTCACCGCGGTCGCGCGAGATTCAGAGAAGTCGATTTTGGCTGCGGTTCGCCGCGACCGCGGTGACGGACGTTCGAGAAAAATCACTGGAGTTCCAGTTGTCACCGCGGTCGCGGTGGCCTTTGCTCGCATGTTAGTGTGTTTTCCACATATATTTACCTTACCAAAGTTGTTTTATGACCCCGTCCTTTGCTCAACACACATCCAAGATTGTCCTGCACACTCAAAAACTTGTTAAGATAATAACAGGTAACGTAGAGTTAGGTCCTAGAAATGCGTACCTGAGATGGGCTGACAGTGGTTTCAACTCCAGTTTGGGTGGTTCTTCCACAAATGGCTTGGCTGGCGGGATCTCTCTTTTCTCTAAGTGCAATGGTTCAAACTCGAGAGCCCTCGGCCATACCCATTTACCTTCAAGTGCTAACACTCACTCTGCCAATCCTCCTCATCTAAGTTCATTAAACATGCAGCAAGGGGGTCCTCAACAGTTAAGGATGCATCATATTCCTCCACTATCACATCCACAACATCAATTAGGGAACAATTGGCGAACTCACTCGGTCGCCTAATGGATTTCTGTACATTGAATGTGATTTCTTCATCATTAAGCCTCATCTTTAGCTCCCCAATCTCACAATCAATAAGAGCTCTGCCTGTGGCCAGGAATGGCCTTCCCAAGATTATGGGAATTTCCTCATCCACTCGACATTCTAGTATCACAAAATCAGCAGGGAACACAAACTTCCCCACTTGCACCAAAACATCATCCAGAATACCCGACGGTCTCTTCACCGTCCTATCAGCTAGCTGCAGCAACATGGAAGTTGGTCTGGCTCTACCAATACCCAATCTTTTATAAATGGCCAGGGGCATTAGATTAATGCTGGCCCCCAAATCACACAATGCCTTGGAAAAAGCAAAATTGCCAATAGTGCAGGGAATTGTAAAACTCCCTGGGTCAGACAACTTTTCTGCAATTGGTTGTGTTACCACAGCACTGCAAGTCTGAGTAAGAGTCACAACCGCCAAGTCTTGGAAATCAAACTTTCGGGACATCAAGTACTTCATCATCTTCGCATACCCAGGCATCTCTCATCAATCAGAGGAATGTTTACTTGTATCTGCTTCAGCATATCCAAGAACTTCTTGTACTACTCATCTTTTTGGTATTTTGCCAGCCTTTGAGGGAATGGTGCTGGCGGTCTCTTCTTCTCAGTGATTTGGGATTTTTCTTTCTCAACTACCACCTCAACTACTGTCTCTGGGATTATCTCCACTTCCTTTTCAGCTTCACTCTGCCCACTGGGTTCTCTTTCAGCAGTTTGCATTGTTACCTTGGTCAAGGTTGTGGAATCATCAATTTCGATTGGCACTGGTACTAGTGTCTCTGCCTGCATGATTTCACGAGCCAACTCCTTGTTCCAAGTCTAAGTCCCTACCATTGCGGAGTCTCACTGCCATCAGCTGCTTCGGGCCCTGGTCCTTAGGATTCACCTGAGTGTCGGCAGGTAAAGTCCCAAGAGGACGATTGTTCACTGCCATTGAAATTTGGCCCAGTTGCACTTCGATATTTTTAATAGCTGAATCATGTGCATATACTCTTTCACTAATTTTGGTAGTTGACCCAATCACCTTTTGCATCATTGCTTTAAGCCTGGAAAACCCATCTTCTTGCCTCCCCCCATGTTGTTGCTGAAGGGGTGGTATGCCTGCTGCTGATTATGATTGTTATACGCCTGTGGAATTTAATAAGGTGCCATATTACCATGAGGTCTCATGGAACCCATGTTTCCATTGTTTCTGCTGCTGATGAGGTGGTCTATACGATTGAACTTGCTGACCCCAGTTCTGTCCCCCTTGTCTTTGGCCTCCATAGTTTGACACATAATTCATGTTTTCTGGGTAAGGAGGGTGATCACAATCTGCATTCCACTGATTATCAATTGGCTAACTAATGCAAGATGTGCATAAGCCCCCATTGGTAGTATCCACAATATGAATCTACTGCTTTATCCCCGACTCCTCTACCCTCTTCCTAAGAATACTCATCTGTGTCACCAAAGTAGCCATGTTCCCAGCCATAGTATTGGACGCATCTAATGGAACTGAGTGAACAACTGGGGTAATTGGAGCACCCCTGGTTGTCCACCCCGAATTATGTGCCATCGTATCAAGTGGCACTCTCTCCATGTTTTGCTAAGGAATGCTCCACCAGCTGAAGCATCGACATTGGCTTTTACACCATCATCCAAACCCATATAGAATCGTTGTCCCAACATTTGCTCAGGAATACCATGGTGAGGACAGATAACCAGCATACCTTTAAACCGTTACCATGTCTCCTGCAGTGTCTCCATGGGCTTCTGTCTGAAGCTTATGATCTCATCAATATATTGTGCTGTCTTGTTTGGTGGATGGGATTTATTCAGAAATTGCTTGACCAACTCCTCTCATGTTGCAATAGAGTTGATAGGGAGGGAGTTGAGCCAAGTCTGGGCAACTTTTGTCACCGAGAACGGAAACAATAACAGTCTTAATGCTTCTGGGGTAACATTCGGCTGTCTCTGGGTCTTGTAGATGGACAGAAAGTTCTTTAAATGTTGTTGGGGATCCTCAACATATGAACCCGAAAATAGCCCCTTATTCTGCAACAGGTGCAACATATTGTTTGTAATCTGGAAAGGCTCTGCTTCAATCTGAGGGACCAAAATCGCAGTTGCCAAGTTGTCAGATGTGGGTTGTGCGCAGTCGTATAATGGCGCCTCAGGTACAATGGGTACCTGAGGCGCTGCAATCCTTGCAGCAGGGTCGACCACACCATCCCTGACCCCCAACATTAAGGTTGTTTATGTCGTTCAACTCTGCCATATCTGGTTCTATTTGTTCAATGTGTGATTGTTGTTCCTGTTCAAGGCCCTGAAAACTTTTTTGGGGTCCGACAATGCTTCAAATACGTCACCAGTTCTCGAAGAGTTTCTAGGCATGCACCTGTACCACCGGTTTAGCAAACGTTAGAAATTCAATATATATGTGAAATCAAAAAAACTTGACTATACTTAAGAATTTTCGTATTTTTTCTTCAAGTACACTTGATAATACCGTTAAGTCCCTGACAACGGCGCCAAAATTTGATCACGCTCAACTATGTCTACTAAAAGACTAAGCGAGCGTTGCAAATATAATCCGGGGTATTATGCCCAGAGTAGAATCCCACAGGGAATCAACGTATCAACTGTTGTTGTTAGATTACCCAATTCTCAATAGTCAACTTTCTCAAACTTTGTGAATATGACTTGGTGTTGTTTTTATACTACTACAGCTGAACGAAAATATAAAAACTAAATATTAACTAACAATGGGGTGTAAACAATTATAATAATGGTGAATTCCTTCTTGTATATTTCCTATAGTTTTGATTTAGTTGTCTCTATCAATCATGAACACTCCAGTTATCATAAATCTCTCTCAGGTAATTATGATAATTTACTAGACGCCCTTTCTTAAGTTACGCTAGCTATATTGCATTACGGTTCACTTTAGATTGCACCCGAGGTATCGTTATCTCTAATCCAACCTCTAAACCCTCGGTTATGACTCTTGCCTATACTCCGGGAGTGGTGTTGTTCAAACAACTACCTAAATATGCACTCGCTCTCAAGTAGATACATAATAAATAGGAACAACTAATTGAGGACCCTTCAATCAACTACAACAAGAACGTAGTTGAACAAATAGAGATTAATAACCAAACAGAAGTATATTAATATTTCAACAAGTTCATCCCCAACGGGTTCCACCAACAACCTTAGATTAGAAAGTTTAGCTATTCATGCTCAAGAACAATAAAAACCCAAAAGAATTCATAATGCTTAAAATAAAGATGAAAGGAAGAAAATATAAAACTCTAATGGTTTCTTGTCTTCTCACGATGAGTCTTGACTCCTACTTGAGCCTAAAAATAAGAATATCCTTCACTTGGGCGGATTTACAATGTTTAAATAGGGTTTGACAAATTAATCCCGTATTTTGCACTTAAGTCCTTCAATTTTCCAGGCTTGTTAGCTGTCGCGGCAGGACCGCGGCGCAACCGCGGTGGGCTACTCGTATGCTGCTTCAGTTAATTCTCCATCGCGCTTCAGCCGCGGTCGACCGCGGTCGCGGTGGACCATGTTCCAGCAATTTCAGCCCTTTCTCTTGTGCTTTCCTCACGGGTTCTTCTCGATTGGCCTTGAACTCCCTTAATTGACTCCAAATTGCTCCATATTATCTCCTCTCATAGCATATATCCTGCAAAGCACAAGAAACACTAATCAGAGCATTTTGTTATCAATATTCACCTTAAAAACATAATAAAGTATGGTTCATTAGGGGCGAAAATATAGTCTAATTCAATTATTATCACCGACTTTCAAGTCATTGAAGAACAAAGCAACAACAGAACCAAGGATCAGATCCCAACACTAAGTCTATCATATGTTCTTAGTATTGTTGTAACTTTGTCCCAACACTAAGTCTATCATATGTTCTTAGTATTGTTGTAACTTTGTCAGTGTAATCTATTTGTTACTCCCACCCAGCTTATTTAGCATTTCTGTAGGAGATCTTTTATAAAACTATAAACCTTCTTGTGTTTGTGTTTGTATTTTGGCTAGAATTAGTCAAAGTGTGTGCTTTGTAATAACTCAAAGTTGGCGTACATTTTATTATAGTGATCAAAACGCCACATTTACTTTCTTTTCTTCCATTGAGAGATCCAGGAACAGTTAAGCAGGTCATAATATATAGTTTACTCCCTCAAGCAACAAAATAACCACATTAAAAAAAAACTACTTACAGAATTCATTGAAAAGGAAAATCTATGTTCAACATTTATCTTTTTGTTCTCTTTCCTAATGGAAAATACACTACTATACTATAGTAATTGATTAACATAACTTCATGCTAAAATGTAGATTGGGTTCTTAGTCCATATCCATGTCTTGTTTCCCTTTCAGAAGCCCAAATGTACCTGAAGATGGTGTCTCTGGAAATAAAGGAAGAGGCACTGGGACGGGACCCATTTCATCCTTAGGAAATAATGGCAGTAGGGGTAACATAGGAGGAGTCATAACATACGGAACATTCTCTTCAACAGAGACGGATTCAGGATATGAAATTATAGTAACAGGCAAAGAAGTGGCCGAAACCGAGACTTGCGTTTCATTAAAAGGATGAAAAATAGGCTGCATTCCATTTGGAATAACACAATGGTGAAAGAAGCAAAGTCGAATAGCTTGATGACGGTGCAATGGCTGATTATTCATACGATGAAAACTCCTAATGCACCCACAATTTGCACAAACGTATGATCCTTTAGTTCCATCTTCACCACTTTTCACAAACTCACGACATCCATCAAATAAGTAGTGGCCATGCTTTTTAGAATGGTTTTTTAGGCACTCACCATATCTAATTGTCATTTTAGTTGGAGTTGAGCTTGAGTTGTTTGCCATTTCCTGAAATACACACACACACACTAGAAGGGAAGGAAAAACAGTACTTAAAATGAGGAATTTTGTCTATGGATTTTGCTTTGTGTTTGATCTCTTTAAATATTGAGTGTAACAAACATTTTTTGCTTAGTTGTCAACAACTCTTCAAATTTTTGTTTCACATTATTAAATGATAAGATGAGTAGTAGAGTTTATTTCAACTCATCCAGATGATTTTAAAACATTTGATATATCCTAACACTAATAAAATTCTTTTGTATATATTCATTTCATAATCATTTAACTCTTCAAAGTTTTGATTTGTTTTGTTGTTGTGATATTTATTAATCAATTTAAGTTTCTGAGCATAAAGTTAATATATTATTTTACTACCACCGGTGGAATATAGAAACTAGATAATCTTTTCATATTCCTAGTCTAGTTAATCACTATATATAGTAATATGTTCATGGGACTAGAGATCTTATTAATTATGGGGGAGTAATTCGTCTTATTAAGCACTGAATCCAACGGTCCACATCACTCTAGATACCTTAAAGATGTCATCTGGTATTTACTTTGAGAAAAATTAAATACTCTCATATGGTATTTATATTGAAATACATAAGCTTTATTTTAAGAATCACTGATTAAAACTCGTTAACTAATTACAGTTAGTGCTTTGATGTAAATTCAGGATTAGTTGTTTTCTCTTATTTTTTGTGCTATTTATGTGGGGATGAGGTTGGGTGAGTATTGCCATAACTATATTGCATGTCTTTTTAGATTCTAGTGAGCTTGATAACAAAACGGTTAGAGAATATATTTGACTTATTTTGTCACTATTTGTGAAAGTAACACCAGGCAAAACGTTTGTGTTAGGACATACGACAATACAAATTTAAATAGGTGGCCACCATATATCTCTTCAAAAGTATAGAGGAAAAACTGAAATTTACTTCTATTTTCCACAAATAGATTTGGAAAAATAAATAAATTATGACTTAGCATCTGATGTTGTGAATTTGTGTGGGATATATAGTTGGATAGATTCTCTTCCAAGAATGGCAAAGAATGTTAATTGCTCAGTTATCTACAACGTTACTGACTCGCACCAATATTTCCATCAAACTAATAGGTGCATGACAAATATTTGTGTATAATTTTTTTATGATTTTATCATATATTATCATGTTATTAATTGAATTATTTAACCATGATAAGTTGATATGAATACCCGATACGAGTAAATTTTAACTGCATGGCAAACACCAATGATCTAGCCAAATTCTTTTGGAAGCATCATCTTGAAAACAAAATTTCTATGATACCGGAGTTACATATATAATAACAACAGTAAAAAAATTCAATTTGATCACATAAATGAGTTTGGGGAAGATAGTATGTACGCAGACCTTATCCCTACCTTATAAAAGTAGAGAGGAGTCACATATACATGGTTGATTTCTTATTTCAATTTACGTGTTGAGCATGCATTCTTTGCATTGGTGTAATATGCACCCTCTGTGATATATTAGTCTTGGTAAAAACTTCTTCTCAATATATGTATTGGAGATAGGAAATTACAACAGTTTTGCGTTAGAAATATTTTCGTCTACGCCGCTCAATCTAGAGGCGACCTGTTTTGTTCTCTTTTTTTTTTTAGAAAAAAAAAACTTCAGATGATATCCAGACCAACCACAAATAAATTATATAAATGAATGGAGTATATATATGTATTGGTAAAATTACAAGAAATTACAGTTGAAAAATAAGATGAAAAAATTAAAAATAAATAAATATTTTTCAGATTGAAGCGCGGATATCTTGCTCTCTTTAAGGATATTCAAGTCCACCACGGTAGTATCTTCACCGGTCCAACAGTAATACTCTTAACTTGTCCCTACATGATACAACAACTCGACAATGTAAAGGAGTTAACTAGGAGTGTTGACGTCACTTAAGCTTGTAACTAGAGTTAGTGGTAGGTTGAGTTTAACCACAGTTAGCTGAGATTGTCACACCTTCTTTTTCCCTACCCCGTATGTATGAAGGGTAGTGAGGGAGTTTTTCCACTTTAAGTGACATTATTCGATTTTTGGGATTTATTAATTTTCAGAGTCGCCATCCGGATTTTTGACGATGCTCCGGGACACCGTTTTGTTTTGAAAACCCCAAATCGAGGAAGATTTGACTCTGTTTTAAGTGGTCTGCGACCAGAAATCCGAGTAAGAAATTCTGTTAACCCGGGAGAAGGTGTTAGGCATTCCCGAGTTCCGTGGTTCTAGCACGGTCGCTCAACTATTATTATTGGGCTTAAATTATCTGATTACTTACGTGTTTTAGCCCGTTGCATATTTAAACTCTTTAAAATTTAGCCGTTTTTGATAAGTATGAATTTATCTTTTAAAAAAAACAAGTCACGAGAACGTGCACTCGTTTATG
>ML242792.1:0-12928 GCA_005239495.1 Nicotiana undulata
GAAGTCCTTCCACAACGGAGGCAACTTCTCAATCATTGCTGCTACTTGGAAGGCCTCATTGATAACAAGACCTACAAAAAAAATTTCATTAGTAAACATAATAAAATTAATACTATCAATATTAGTATTAATTATATTTTTACCTTCAGCAAGGAGATCGTGAATAATCACTTGCAATTCCTGGACTTGGGTAATAACAGACTTGCTATCTACCATCTTGTAGTCCAAAAACTTTGCAGCAACAAACTTCTTCAACCCGGCATCTTCAGTTTTGTATTTCTTTTCAAGCGCACTCCACAATTCTTTTGACGTTTCCACGCCACTGTAGACGTTATACAAAGAATCCTCCAGCCCGCTTAGAATNTTGATGAACTTCTGGAGACTTAGAGTAGTCAAGTAGAAGAACATCTTCTACTGCCAGCGCTTGAAATCAAGCCCGAAATTTTTTTCGGGTTTCTCAGCTGGTGCCTATGCTGCCGGTATTGTTCGGCTTGTCAAAGCATTGGCAGTTGCCATCGGAAAAGCTTGGTTAGCTTGGTTTCCGTTGTCATTCATCATTTCTGTAAAGAATGACACAAATGTTAAAATCACGTAGATTTTAATCTCCAAAAACCACAAAGGTTTTTACTTTCCAGAAACAATGTATATAAAATAAATACAGAAAATATAATTAAATTCCTTAAGCTTGTTACAACTCTGTATTTGCAAAATAATTTTGGAAATAAATAAATAACATAAACAAAAAATGTAAACGTAATGAAAATTAATCCGAGCCCACTGAATTCACAGTGTTTCCTTAAGGAATTTAATCCCCTCCTAGTACCCAAGGTTATGGATTATTTCCTCCCAGGATAGAACGGATTTCACACTGGTGTAGTGGTACTTCAAACCTCAGTGTTTCAGCGAACTCAAAGTTCGGTAGCAAATCACACTTACTTGTTTTTCTTTGAAGATGAAAATATGCATAAAGAAGGAGGAGAACTCAAAAATTAGTATGTAAAATCGAGAGAATGGACTTGTATTTATAGCCAAAGTTGGGCTGAAATCTGAAGAGGTGCAACTCTCCATAATGGCTGTTTTTGCAAAAACGCCCATAAAGTAAATGCCATGACATAATTGGCTATTTACTCAATAATAAAGAGGGAAAATTGAAGGGTAGTTAATTTTCTGTTACAAAACAGAAAACTAAATTCTGGATACCTGAAATGGATTTAATATTAATATTTATTTTAATATTAATATTTTGTTATTAAAACAAAAAATATTTAATAACATTTCTGTTAATATTTACTATTAACAAATAAATTTGGTCCAAAAAATAATCTCTCGATCGATCATTTGACCAAATCCAAATCCAAATCCGAAGCCGAAGCCGAAGCCAAGGCCGAGGCCGAGGCCGAGCCGAGCGAGCGACGACGACGACGGCGTGATGCTTGCTTTCTTCTCAACTCTTTATTAGCTAGAAGAAGAGCAATTGCTTATATACCCATCAAAAGTCTTTTACTCTTCCTATGTGGAACAATTAAGGAGGGAAACTCAAATATTACTCAAATATTTTATTTTCCCCTCCATTTCCCATTCACCCATTTTAAGCATTAATATATCATTAAATACTTAAAATCCCAACAGTAATAACTCTGTTGTGGCGTTCAACCTGATCCCACAATATAGTTATTTTCATTTCTGTTGTGGCGTGCAACCCGTTCCCACAATATAGTTATTATAATGCTAAATGTCAAATAGCAATTATGACACATAAGTCAAATAAACATGTAGAAATTAAAGCATGAATTCAAGACATAATATTAAGCAATGAAGATAAGAGAAACAATTAATATAACAATTAAGTCATGAAATAAAACAATTTATGAAACATTGATAAACAAGAAAACAAGTAATTAGACGATGTATAGACACTCGTCACCTCGCCTATACGTTGTTACACATGAAATTCAGATAGCACATAGTTCAAGGGTTCAATTCCCTTAAGTCAAGGTTAACCGCGACACTTACCTTTCTTCGCAATACAAGTGGCCAATCAACCACAACTTTCCCTTTTGAATTAGTCTCCAACCTAGTCAAACCCAACTCAAACTCGTGAAAAATCCCTCTGAAATCGCCCGAAACCGAGGTCTAAAACTCTAAAAATAAAAAAGAAAATGTCGGACTCCAGACTTATATATTCTGTCAAGCCAAGTCGCTGCAAAAAACTGCAAAACTAGCCTTCAATAAATCGATCAAAGCTTCCTGTAGAAATGATAAATTGTTTGCCTTTATGGTAACTAGACATAAAGGGCTACAACTTTCATGTTTTGATCATCTCCAAATTCTTTATATATATAAGCTTTCAAAGTCAGCCCTATGCAACAGAAATTTCTCACGATGCACTCTGCCATGCTAAAAAGCTACAGTACCAGTCTTATGTAAATCGATCATAACTTTCTGTACAAATATACAAATGATAAATGGTTTACCTTTATGGAAACTAGACACAAATGGCTACAACTTTCAGTTTTAGATAATCTCCAAATTCCTTACACCATGCAAGATATAAGTTTCCAAAATCAACCATGTGCAGCGGAAATTTCTCGCGATGCACACTGTTGTAACAAAAAACCAGCAAATAAAAATGGCCTAGAAATGGTCCGAAACTCACCCGAGCCCCTCGGGACCCTGTCCGAACATACTAACAAGTCTCAAAATATATTACGGACCTACTCAAGGTATCAAATCACACCTAACAATGGTGAAACAACAAATTACGCGTCGATTCAGACTTATTAGTTTATGAAATTTTCAATTCTATAACTCGCGCCGAAACATGTCAAATCAATTCGGAGTGAACTCAAATTTTGCGTACAAGTCACAAATGACATAAAGAAGCTTTAAAATTTTCAGAACCACAATCTGAACACGATATCATCAAAGTCAACTCTAGGTCAAACTTATAAATATTTCAAAACTTCAACTTTCCAATTTTTCGCCAAAATGCGCCGAATTGTCTTACGGACTTCCAAATCCAAATACGGACATACGCCTAAGTCGAAGCTATTGGAATCCTCAAAACACCACTCCGGAGTCGTTTACACGAAAGTTAAATCTCCGGTCAAACTTTAGAAATTAAAGCTTTATAAAATCAAACCTTTTATTTTATTTTTTTCAAAACTAAGGGAAAACTATAACGACCCGGCCGGTTGTTACGTAGAACGTGCATTATTTTCTCTATTTCTACCTTGTTGTAGCTTGGTTAGACTGTTCATGAGATGTTGGAGTCGGTTGGTTTGGGTTCGGAGTGGTTATAGAGGGAATTGAGACACTTAGTCTCTAAAAGTAGCCTTAGAGTTGGAAAAGTCAACCCGGAGTTGACTTATTGGTAAATGACCTCGGATTGCAGATTTTATGACTCAGATAGCTTCGTTAGGTGATTTGGGACTTAGGACTGTGTTTGGAATGTTTTTGTGACGTTCGGTGTAGAATTAGGCTTGAATTGACGAAAGTTAGTTTTGGCGATTTTCGGTCGGCAGTGGAAAATAGGCCATCGGGGTCGGAATGGAATTCCGACAATTGGAATAGGTTCGTAATGTCATTTTGGATGTGTCTACAAATTTTCAGGTCAATCGGAGTTGTTTTGGGTAGTTTCGGCATCGTTGATGGAATTTAAAATTTTCAATGTTCATAGGCTTGAATTCGATGAGTTTTTGGAGTTTTTGGGCTCGGGCTTGATTTCGGGTGGAAAACGGGGAATTTGGACTTGGCAAAATGTAGCTTTAGCTGCTGTTCTGATGTTTTCGCACCTGCGGAAGGAGAGCCGCAGGTGCAGTCCCGTAGGAGCGGACTTGGCTCCGCAGGTGCGAGAATGGGCTGGGTTGAGGAGTTACGCAGGTGCGAGGAAATTGTTGCACCTGTGATGTCGCAGGTGCGGAAGGAGAATCACAGAAGCATCGCACCTACGAAGCCGCAGGTGCGAGTAAGTGATCGCAGGTGCGAGATCACTAGACAGAAGGTATAAAAACCAGCCTTCGCGAATTGTAACAATTTTTCTAAATAGTTCATCCGGGTTTGAAGCTTTTGAAGGGTTTTTGAATAGGGAATTCGATAGTTCTTCGTGGAGGTAAGATTTTTGGACTCTAAACTCGTTAATACATGATTAAAGGTCGGATTAATTGTGGAAAAGTTGGGAAACATCAGTGGAAAAGGGGTAGTTAGGGCTTGGGATTAAGAGGCCTTACAATGAGGATTTGAGGGGTCATTTGGACTCCGATTTCGGTGTTCTTGGTATGTATAGACTCGTGGGAGGATGAGTATTATTTTGCTGTAAATTTTATCAAATTACGAGATGTGGACGCGGGGGACGGGTTTGATCAATTTCGGGATTTTTGAGTATTTTTGATAGATTTTGATTAGGATTCATCTCTTAGCATATAATAATGATGTACACTTGATTGTTGGTAGATTTGGAGCGCTCAGAGGTCGAATTTCAAGTCAAGGGCACTGCGGAGTAGTAACGTCTTCAACCTTGGAACTGAGGGTTTGAAACCCCAAATTATCTGATAATTGATGTTAATTAAGGTGACGCACTTGAAAAGTGATGGGCATGCGGGCGTTCACCAAATATTTGTGGCCTGGCTCACCCTATGGCACTATCTAAGGGTTGTTTCCTACTGATATTGGTACTGTGAAGGTAGAGACTTCCTTGAACATATTAGAAATCATGATAAGTGTAATTGTTAAGGCTTCATGCCAATGTGTTAGACTGAAACGGTCAACTGTTGCTGTCTCTTTCTGTAGTTATTTACTATTATGCACTCAATCCTGTTGTAGCATACATCTTAATGCCTCAGTCTCAGCATGTGTTAGTTATATTGCATTATCATTGTTTGGGTTGAATTATACATATTTGATAGCATTGTGAGTGAGACTTGAAAGTATTGACTGAGTGAGGCCTAGAGCCGGATTTTTAAGACAGTTATGAGATCGGACTGCACACCGTAGCGATCCTTGCCTTCGTTGGTTTGATATAGCGCTTGGGCTGATAGGAGCCCCTCCGGAGTCTTTACACCCCCAGTGAGCACACAGATATTGAGGGATGGATCTTCCCTAGACATGGATCTTGTCCGAGTGATATGTTCCGGAGATGGATCTTCTCCGTGATGTCTTGTTCCGGAGATGGATCTTCTCTGTGGGGCTGGATTGGCCTATCTTTTTCCTCAGTACCGAGTGACTATGTCACTGTGTTTATCCATATTATGGGATGGATTTTCCTTGGGCCTGATGGCCAATTCGAGTACTAATTGGACTTCCTTAAGAGAGTCTGAACACTGTATACATAGCATTTTTTATTTACACGAACTTATGCAAGTTTACAGACATACCTCGATGCATTTCGCTTACTTTATACTCTATTACTGTCATGTTCAAACGATATGCTATTGTTCGAATTATCGGAGGTTTAGTCTGTCACTACCTCTCAGCCCGTAGGTTGTTTTTGTTACTTATTGAGTTGGTGTACTCACGTTATACCCTGCACCTTGTGTGCAGATCCAGATACATTGAGATCCAGCTCTGGTCAGTGAGTCGCAGCAGTTTCATCGGAGTTGACGAGGTAGCAGCTAGAGACCGTGATCCCGTCATCTCTTCTCTTATTCTACCTGTCGTATTACTTTTAGACTATGTTGATCATTTCCCCTTCTTTTGGGTCTTGTTTATGTACTAGTAGCTCATGACTGTGTGACACCGGATCCGAGAGTTGTAGATTTTGGGTTTTTGGTTTCATAAGTTTCTTTTAATTACAAATCTTTATTATATTCGACTTTAGGTAGTTGAGAAATGGTAATTTCCTTAATAAACGGTTCAGGATTTGTTACAATAGGTGGCTGACCTGGTTTCACAACAGGCGCCATCACGAATCCGAAAGTGGGTTGTGACAAGTTGGTATTAGAGCCCTAGGTTAAATAGGTCTCACCAGTCATGAGCAGGTTTAGTAGAGTCTTGCGGATCGGTACGGAAACGTCTGTACTTATCTTCGAGAGGCTACTGAACCCTTTGGAAAATTCCACATCTTTGGATTCTGTCGTGCGACTCTGTGGAACTCGGGAACTAAACTTCTGTTGTTTTCATTCTCTCACAGACGGTGGAGTATGCGCCTAGTAAGGTGATTTCCTATCTAAAGGCTCAGCGTATGATTGGGAAGGGATGTGAGTCTTATCTGGCCTTTGTGAGGGATGTTAGTAGTGAGACTCCTTCTATTGATTCTGTTCCTGTGGTCCGTGAGTTTCCGGATGTATTCCCTGCAGACCTGCCAGACATGCCACCTGACAGGGACATTGACTTTGGTATTGACTTGTTGCCAGATACCCATCCTATCTCTATTCCGCCTTACCGTATGGCCCCAGAAGAGTTGAAGGAATTGAAGGAGCAACTTCAGGAACTCCTTGATAAGGGGTTCATTGGGCCTAGTGTATCACCCTGGGGTGCACCGGTGTTGTTCGTAAAGAAGAAGGATGGTTCTATGCGCATGTGCATTGACTATAGGCAGCTGAATAAGGTTATGGTGAAGAAAAGGTATCCTTTGCCTCGCATTGATGACTTACTTGATCAGCTTTAGGGAGCTAAGGTATTCTCCAAGATTGACTTAACATCGGGGTATCACCAGTTGAAGATTCGAGATTTTGATATTCTAAAGACTGCTTTCAGGACCAAATACGGTCACTATGAGTTTTTGGTTATGTCTTTTGGGTTGACCAATGCCCCAGCCGCGTTCATGCACTTGATGAACATCGTGTTTCAGCCTTACCTTCATTCATTCGTTTCATTGACGACATCCTAGTATATTCTCGTAACCAGGAGGAGCACGCTCAGCATTTGCAGGTTGTGTTGTAGAGGCTGAGAGAGGAGAAACTTTATGCAAAGTTCTCCAAGTGTGAGTTCTGGCTTAGTTTGGTAGCTTTCTTGGGTCACGTGGTGTCTAGTGAGGGTATTCAGGTGGACCCGAAGATAGAGGCAGTGCAGAGTTGGCCCAGACCGTCCTCAGCTACGGAGATTAGGAGTTTCCTTGGTTTGGCGGGTTATTACCGTTGCTTTGTAGATGGATTTTCTTCTATAGCTTCACCACTGACCAAATTGACCCAGAAGGGTGCTCCATTCAGATGGTCCGATGAGTGTGAGGAGAGATTTCAGAAGCTCAAGTCAGCATTGACCGCAGCTCCGGTATTAGTTTTGCCTACTAATTTGGGTTCTTACACAGTCTATTGTGATGCTTCTAGAGTTGTCTTGGGAGCGGTTTTGATGCAGGACAATAGGGTGATTGCCTACACGTCTAGACAGTTGAAGGTGCACGAGAAGAATTATCCAGTACAATCTTGAGCTAGCTGCTATTGTTCATGCTTTGAAGATTTGGCGTCATTATTTATAGGGGGTTCAGTGTGAGATTTTTACTGACCATCGCAGTTTGCAGTATCTGCTGAGGCAGAAGGATTTGAATTTGCGTCAGAGGAGATGGTTGGAGATTCTTAAGGATTATGACCTCACCATTCTATATCATTCGGGGAAGGCCAATGTGGTGGCCGACGCCCTGAGTCGCCGGGCAGGGAGTTTGGGAAGTCTAGCCTATCTTTCAGCAGCAGTGCGACCCTTAGCACATGATGTTCAGGCCTTAGCGGGGAAGCTTGTGAGATTGGATTTGTCAGAGCCTCCGCGGGTGGTAGCTAGCATGGCTTCCCGGTCTTCTCTCTCTGATCAGATTCTAACACGTCAGTATGATGACCGTCAATTGTTGGTTCTTCAGGACAAGGTCCGTCGAGGTGATGTCAGGGATGTGACTATTGATGATGACGGGGTTATGAGGATGCAGGGTCGTATTTGTGTGCCCGACGTAGATGGTCTTCGAGAGTCAATATTGGCAGAGGCCCATAGCTCGCGGTATTCCATCCACCCGGGTGCCGCGAAGATGTACCAGGACCTGAGACAGCAGTATTGGTGGAGGAAAATGAAGAGAGATATTGTGGAGTATGTAGCACGGTGCCTCAATTGCCAACAGGTCAAGTATGAGCACCAGAGGCCAGATGGGTTGCTTCAGGAGTTAGTCATTCTGGAGTGGAAGTGGGAGCGGATCACCATGGACTTTGTAGTTGGGCTTCCACGGAGCTCGAAGGGATTTGATGCCATTTGGGTTATTGTGGATCGACTAACCAAGTCTGTGCACTTCATTCCTGTCAGTACTACTTATACTTTGGAGAGGTTAGCTGGTATTTACATCAGGGAGATTGTCCGACTGCATGGGGTCCCAGTTTCTATTATTTCCGACAGAGGTACTCAGTTCACATCTCAGTTTTGAAGAGCTATGCAGAGAGGTATGGGTACTCAGGTAGAGATGAGCACATCATTTCATCCCCAGACCGAAGGGCATTCAGAGCGGACTATTCAGATCCTAGAGGACATGTTGCGTGCTTGTGTGATTGATTTCGGTGGCTTGTGGGATTAGTTTCTGCCATTAGCGGAGTTTGCATATAATAACAGTTACAAATCCAGTATTCAGATGGCGCCATATGAGGCTTTATATGGTAGGAGGTGTAGATCTCCGGTTGGTTGGTTTGAGCCTGGTGAGGCTAGGTTGTTAGGCCCGGATTTGGTTCAGGATGCATTGGAGAGGGTGAAGTTGATTTAGGAGCGACTTCACACGGCTCAGTCCAGACAGAAGAGTTATGCAGACCGGAAGGTTCGGGACGTGTATTTCATGGAGGGTGATAAGGCACTGCTGAAGGTGTCACCCATGAAGGGTGTTATGAGGTTCGGGAAGAGGCGAAAGCTTAGTCCCCGGTTCATTGGTCCGTTTGAGGTGCTTCAGAAGGTTGGAGAGGTGCCCAGGTTATCGAGTGTGCATCCGATATTCCATGTGTCGATGCTCCAGAAGTATGTTGGTGACCCGTCTCATGTCTTAGACTTCGGTACAGTTCAGCTCGAGGATGATATGTCATATGAGGTTGAACCAGTTGCTATTTTTGCTCGCGAGGTCAGAAAGTTGAGGTCAAAAGAGATAGCTTCACTGAAGGTGCAGTGGATAGGTCAGCCAGTGGAGGAGGATACTTGGGAGACCGAGCGGGAGATGCAGAGCGGAGCATATATCCTCACCTGTTTGAGACTTCAGGTATGTTTCTAGACCCGTTCGAGGACGAACGTTTGCTTAAGAGGGGGAGAATGTAACGACCCGGCCGATCGTTACGTAGAACGTGCATTATTTTCTCTACTTATGCATTGTTGTAGCTTGGTTAGACTGTTCATGAGATGTTGGAGTCGGTTGGTTTGGGTTCGGAGTGTTTATAGAGGGAATTGAGACACTTAATCTCTAAAAGTAGCCTTAGAGTTGGAAAAGTCCACCCGGAGTTGACTTATTGGTAAATGACCTCGGATTGCGGATTTTATGGGTCGGATAGCTTTGTTAGGTGATTTGGGACTTAGGAGTGTGTTCGGAATGTTTTTGTAATGTTCGGTGTAGAATTAGGCTTGAATTGGCGAAAGTTAGTTTTGGCGATTTCCAGTCGGCAGTGGAAAATAGGCCATTGGGGTCGGAATGGAATTCTGACAGTTGGAATAGGTTCGTAATGTCATTTTGGATGCGTCAACAAATTTTCAGGTCATCGGAGTTGTTTTGGGTAGTTTCGGCATCGTTGGTGGAATTTAGAAATTTCAATGTTCATAGGCTTGAATTCGATGAGTTTTTGGAGTTTTGATGTTGTTTTTTATGTTTCAAAGGGTCGACTAAGTTTGAATGATCATATATGATGCGTTGGTATGTTTGGTTGGGGTCCCGAGGGGCTCGGGCTTGATTTCGGGTGGCAAACAGGGAATTTGGACTTGGCAAAATGCAGCTTTAGCTGTTGTTCTGATGTTTTCTCACCTGCGGAAAGGGAGCCGCAGGTGCGGTCCCGCGGGAGCGGACTTGGCTCCGCAGATGCGAGAATGGGCTGGGTTGAGGAGTTACGCAGGTGCGAGGAAATTGTCGCACCTGCGATGTCGTAGGTGCGGAAGGAGCATCGCACATGTGCGGGAGAAGCATCGCACCTGCGAAGCCGCATGTGCGAGTAAGTGATCGCAGGTGCGAGATCACTAGACAGAAGGTATAAAAACCAGCCTTCGCGAATTGTAACCATTTTTCTCAATAGTTCATCCGGGTTTGAAGCATTTGAAGGGTTTTTGAAGAGGGAATTCGATAGTTCTTCGTGGAGGTAAGATTTTTGGACTCTAAACTCGTTAATACATGATTAAAGGTCGGATTAATGGTGGAAATGTTGGGAAAAATCAGTGGAAAAGGGTAGTCAGGGCTTGGGAGAGGCCTTAGAATGAGGATTTGAGGGGTCATTTGAACTCTGATTTCGGTGTTCTTGGTATGTATAGACTCGTGGGAGGATGAGGATTCTTGTGCTGTAAATTTTATCAAATTCCGAGACGTGGACCCGGGGGCCGGGTTTGATCAATTTCGGTATTTTTGAGTATTTTTGATAGATTTTGATTAGGATTCACCTCTTAGCATATAATAATGATGTACACTTGATTGTTGGTAGATTTGGAGCGCTCGGAGGTCGAATTTCAAGGCAAGGGCACTGCGGAGTAGTATTTTAGCCGGTTTTGAGGTAAGTAACGTCTTCAACCTTGGAAATGAGGGTTTGAAACCCCAAATTATCTGATAATGGATGTTAATTAAGGTGACGCACTTGCCAAGTGACAGGCATGCGGGGCGTTCACCGAATGTTTGTGGCCTAGCTCACCCCATGGCAATGTCTAAGGGTTGTTTCATATTGATATTGGTACTGTGAAGGTAGAGACTTCCTTGAACATATTAGAAATCATGATAAGTGTAATTGTTAAGGCTTTATGCCAATGTGTTAGACTGAAACGGTCAACTGTTGCTATCTCTTTCTGTAGTTATTTACTATCATGCACTCAATCCTGTTGTAGCATACTTCTTAATGCCTCAGTCTCAGCATGTGTTAGTTATATTGCATTATCATTGTTTGGGTTGAATTATACATATTTGATAGCATTGTGAGTGAGACTTGAAAGTATTGACTGAGTGAGGCCTAGAGCCGGATTTTTAAGACAGTTATGAGATCGGACTGCACACCGTAGCGATCCTTGAATCATACCTTCGTTGGTTTGATATAGCGCTTGGGCTGATAGGAGCCCCTCCGGAGTCTTTACACCCCCAGTGAGCACACAGATATTGAGGGATGGATCTTCCCTGGACATGGATCTTGTCCGAGTGATATGTTTCGGAGATGGATCTTCTCCGTGGTGTCTTGTTCCGGAGATGGATCTTCTCCGTGGGGATGGATTGGCCTATCTTTTTCCTCAGTACCGAGTGATTATGTCACTGTGTTTATCCATATTCTGGGATGGATTTTCCCCGGGCCTGATGGCCAATTCGAGTACTGAGTGGACTTCCATAAGAGAGTTTGAACACTGTATACATAGCATTTCTGATTTACACGAACTTATGCAAGTTTACAGACATACCTCGGTGCATTTCGCTTACTTTATATTCTATTACTGTCATGTTAAAACTATATGCTGTTGTTCGAATTATTGGAGGTTTAGCCTGTCACTACCTCTCATCCCGTAGGTTGTTTTCGTTACTTATTGAGTTGGAGTACTCAAGTTATACCCTGCACCTTGTGTGCAGATCCAGGTACATTGAGATCCAGCTCTGGTCAGTGAGTTGCAGCAGTTTCATCGGAGTTGACGAGGTAGCAGCTAGAGACCGTGATCTCGTCATCTCTTCTCTTATTCTACCTGTCATATTACTTTTAGACTATGTTGATCATTTCCCCTTCTTTTGTGTCTTGTTTATGTACTAGTAGCTCATGACTGTGTGACACCGGTTCCGGGAGTTGTAGATTTTGGCTTTTTGGTTTCATAAGTTTCTTTTAATTATAAATCTTTATTATATTCGACTTTAGGTAGTTGAGAAATGGTAATTTCTTTAATAAACGGTTCCGGATTTGTTACAATAGGTGGCTGGCCTGGTTTCACGACATGCGCCATCACGAATCCGAAAGTGGGTCGTGACAAAAACGTGTGTACGCACCTCAGAATAACTTCAAATTTCGTGCACAAGTCATAAATATTGTTACGAAGATGATTTAACTCTCGAAATCTAATTCCGGACCCGATTCAACAAAAATCCAACTATGGCCAAACTAAGGAATTCTTAAAACCTTTAAATTTCTAGTTTCCGCCAAATGGCTATAATTCGAGCTAAGGACTTCCGAATTCAGTTCCGGGTATAAGCCCAAGTCCCAAATCGCGATAAGGACACACTGAGACCTTCAGAACACCAATCCGAGTCCAATTGTTCAACAACTGTGAACACCCAATTTTTGCCTCGCATGGAAATTACTCTTTATAATAATCAAAAATGATTTTTAATGAATTTTAGGAACTTTTCTTTATTTTAGTTGCATGTCATGCATGTTTACTACTTTAAAATTATAGAAAAAAAATCATATAAATTGTCTCGTTTTCATTTCGTGCCATTTAAGGTTTAAATTGCATTTTTAGGATTTAGTTATATTATTAAATATATCTTCTGAAAATCAAAATTGCATCTGTAGGTTAATTAATCAATTAGTTGCACTAGTCAATCACTAGATAAAATAAATACATAGGCTAGCCAAGAAATATATTTAAATTAAAATTTGAGCCTAAAGTGGCTAAAAGAATGAGAAAAGAGGGGTGTTCAAATTGGGCCAAAATCAGTGGCCCAGTACCCCAAATTCAGCCCAATTCCCACACCCAACCTAAATACCAGCGACCCGCCTGCCCGACCCGTTCCCTCATCTATTAAATAAGACCTAAACCTAAAAATAAAGGAGGGGAGACCTAATCTATCACCACCTGAAGAGAGCGCCGTTACCCCTCCCCTGCTGCTGACTTA
>ML242793.1:6001-16874 GCA_005239495.1 Nicotiana undulata
AAAATGCATACCAAGACCACGGCAAGTCCGGAGAAGGGATCTCGCCTATAACCACTGAATAGGAAATCCTACTGTGGTGGGGGAGCTATGTCTACATGTCTATCAGGACTTGTAGCACGACATGCAGCGTCCACATATAAAAGGACGTTAGTACGAATAAAGTACTGAGTATGTAAGGCAGGAAAGCATAAATAATAACAATAATGTAAAGAGAGATGTAGGAGATACAACATGTAGCATCTGAGTGCTTCTAAGAGACAGTAACATGAAATGCATGATACATATATACACATAATCTTTTTAAAACATCCACCTCTGTGGGAATCGTCATCATCATAGAACATTCGCCTCTGTGGGCATCATCATCACTATATCATACTCGGCCTCAAAGAGGACTTGGTAAACCCAACTGATCAGTGGTTGCACAATAGGTGCCATACCCGGCCGACTATAGCGCGGCTCGGTAGAGTAAAATAGATACATATATATAATGCATGCAGGACTCATTGGAATCATGTTCTGAACATTTCGGAGTGACGTAAGGTCGATATTCTCCGTACACATCATTAGGGCTAACTCTTCATCGAGAATCTTATAAGAATCAGGAAGTACCAACAACATTGAGAATAAGAATAAGAGAAGCAACCTCAACATCAATTGTTCCATAAGAAGGGAAACAATGTAAGTACTGCTAGCTTCTAAGAGTAGAGTATCTTTGGAAGCTCGTTCATTGCATTATGTACAATCGGAGTCGTGCAAAAGAAGGAAAGGGATAGCCTCACATACCTTGTATATACTTCCCCAACCTCAAGCTACACAAATGTCTCAACTCCTTAATCTACAATAAGAGAAACGACATTATCGTTATCGTTTAAGCATCATACTATTATGTATCGACGACAACCTATTTTATGATGAAACGGATAGCACCTCCCCTATATATATGACTTCACACAAGACCAAAAAATCACCAAACAGCCCAAACAACATCAATAATAATCACATTGAGCCTCCCAAAACAGTCCACACACAACCTAATCACTTCATACATAAGAT
Organism: Nicotiana undulata; assembly: GCA_005239495.1. Lineage (NCBI taxonomy): Eukaryota > Viridiplantae > Streptophyta > Magnoliopsida > Solanales > Solanaceae > Nicotiana > Nicotiana undulata. Next base: position 7,058 of record ML242793.1, read on the forward strand.
GACCACCGTAGTCGTGTCAAACGACCCGGAAATGTTACAACGAATGACCATCTCACAAAACTACATCTATATGGTGTTTCTCCACACCCGTCCTCCTCCAAAACTCAAAAAAACAGTATTAAACCACGCAGCCCAACAACAATACAAAACAGTCCGCTACAAGTCAAATAACTCAAACTCACGGCTTCCGATCACCGTCCCGTGAGTTCTAACTATTAGGAAACACCTTTATCAACCTTCCTTGATATTTAAGCACTTAAATACAGATATTAGATGTTTATTAACTATGAATTAACTTCCAAAACTCTAACTACAAAGAAAAAGGAGAAGTGGTACAATGACACTTACGTCGTAGGGATCGTTTTGATGTTATTGCTTCTCGATTTTATGCCCGGGATGATATTCTTCTTTGAAACCCTAGAAGATAGCTTGAGGTTATGTTTATGGGTGTTCTATGGTCGTTTTATGCTGAAATATGAAGAGAAAGACGACCTAAGACACATATATATCTATTTTGGAAAAAGTCAAAGAGGTGCTAGCTTGGCACCCTAGGATTGGTCCATCTTCCGACGCTTATATCGTTTTATTCCGATGTCGTATGAACGAACGGTTAAGAGCATTGGAAACTAAATTCCAAGATCTTCAATTTTGTATATAATATGTCCCAATATGACCTAATATAACACATGAAATCTATTGCTCAAAAAGCTCTAGTGATCCACCTACTTGTCATATATGATGTCTGCACAGTCTCGCGAAACTTCAAATAGCTCTCTACTCCTACGTCGTATAGATTAAAGATTTAATGAATTTTAAAATAGACTCATAGATATTAAATTTGGTTGGTAGATCATCCAATAATTCCAAGTATATTGGGAGAAAATCTCAGTTACATTTGACCTAATTTTCAGCACATTATGAGTGTAACTTGTGAAGACCTTTGCCGACTTTTGTTCCACAACTTGCTTGACCTCAAAATGTAGAAAACAAATATCATACGATAAATATTAAATCATAGCATAACCTCCTTAGCATGTAATAAACCATAGTCTCACCCTAAAGTACATGTTATAACATTCCAAACTCGTCGACTTTGGACGAAACTTATTTTCTTCAATTGGTTTAGCTTCTAATCTTTCCAACCCTCTTGGTACTCATTGTTCTTGATATTAAATATTTGTAACCTCCAATTTAACATGATTAACTTACTTTATATTCCATGAAATATAATCTTATTTCTCAGCTTACATCAATTGACTTACGATGTACTCTCACGTACAAAAACATGGGGTGTAACACGGTACCTCTCGTATTGAACCGATTTTTAAGAGTTTTTGTACCTCTTCGTCAATCACTTGGTTCTTGAATGGTACTTGCTTTCTTTTCTTCTATTTAATAGGTACGAAAGATGGGTCTTTATTTAGTTTATGAGTCATCACTTCTTGTGGGATACCTGTCATATCTTAATTGGACCACGCAAAGCAATCTGCGTTAGCCTTTAAATAATCAATTAACTTACCTCTTCGACTGGGGCTCAGCCTCGTGCCTATATGCACTTTCTGTTCAGGTTTTTGTTCAAACAGATGAACAACTTTGAGTTCTTCCGTAGTTATTTTGATGTGCTCGTCTTCTTTCGGTTCATGAATGATGTCCAGTCTAGAATCTACATTCGTGTGGTCCAACTCATCTTCCGTGGTGACTTTATTTACCTTCTCGTGAGTACCTCCTTCCGTATCTATTTGAGCACTCACTTCTTTCGTCCGTACCTGTGTGGTCGGTAACATCTATCTGGGAGATTTTTCTACCTTTTGGTTCTTCCATCTCTACTTTTTTGTTATAGTGCACCACATAATTTATATTTCTAGAGGTCTGCTGATCATCTCTAATCTGTCTGATTCCCCATTCTGAAGAAAATTTAATTACCTGATGTAAGGTAGATGGTACTACTTTCATGTCGTTGATCCAGGGTCTTCCCATGATTACGTTATAAGCCATGTCAGTATTGATGACTTGGAATCTGGTACTTTTGATTACTCCTTCAGCATAAGTGCTAAGTTCAATTTCTCCATTGGTTGTAACTGTAGAGTTGTCAAACCTTGATATTGCTCGTGCATTTGGGATCACTTGGTTTCCCAAGAGCATTTCTTCCACCACTTTTAGCAAGATGATGTTGATTGAACTACCTGGATCAATCAATATTCTTTTAATGTTAGTGTCATGAATGAGTAAGGTTATTACCACAGCATCATTGTGTGGGAGCATTAGTCTGCCGAAATCTTCATCATCGAAGGTTATATCGTCTACATCAGAAGTTTCTCGAACTCGCTTTCCGTGTGTAATTGTGAACTTCGAAGCTGTTTTGCAAACCATTCCGTTTACTTCTTCACCTCCGTGTATCATGTTAACAGTTCTTTTTGGAGATGGGGGTTTTTTGGGCTCTTGCTTGTTCTTCATGTATGCTTGTTTACCTTTATCACTAAAAAATTCTATTAAATAGCCCTGTTTCAATAATTGTTCTATTTCACCTTGTAAAAATCTTCAATCTGCAGTCCTGTGTCCATGATCATTATGGAATTCACACCATAGATCTAGGTTCCTTTTATTCGGGTTTGACCTCATTTCTTTGGGCCACCGAACATTATCTCCCATGTTTCTTAATATTGAAACACGTTCAGGGGTACTTACACTAAAGGTGTGATCCCCAATTCATGCATTACCTCTAGGTCGTTCATCTCGATCCTTTATGGATCTAGATGAGGATGAGCCCGCATCTCTACTTGGTGGTCTATAATCAGACCTAGTGTTTTCAAACCTGGGACGAGTTTCGTGTCCCGATGTTCCCAAGTAAGGATCGTACCTATTTTTACTTGATCTCCTGTCTGATTCGAAATGTATGGATCTGGTATGATCTTCATCTTTCGAACGAGCAATGGTATTTTCTTCTATTCAAAGTTTAGTATTGTACCTGTTATAAACATCATTCCATGTTGTAGCTGGGAATCCTCTCAAGCTTTCCTTGAGTCTTCTCGTGGCTTCTGAGCTTTTGTCATTTAAATTTCTAGCAAATGCCATGGCTGCCCAATTATCATGCACCCTTGGTAGTTGCATTCTCTCTCACTGCAACCTGTCTACAAATTCACGGAGTAGTTCCATGTCTCCTTGCTTTATTTTAAATATGTCCTCCATCCTTTTCTCTACCTTTTGTGCACCGGAGTGTGCTTTTATGAATGAATTTGCAAGCTCAGCAAAAGAATCAATAGAATTTTCGGGGAGAAGAGAATACCAGGTTAGTGCTCCTTTGGTAAGTGTTTCTTTAAATTTCTTGACTAGGACCGAGTCGATTTCTTGTTTTGTTAAGTAGTTGCCTTTCACTCCGGTGGTAAAAGCAGTCACGTGGTCATGTGGGTGAGTTGTTCCGTTATACTTAGGGACGTCAGGCATTTTGAACTTCTTGGTTATAGGCAAGGGTGCTGCGCTTGGTTTCCAAGGTTGTTGAGAATATCTATCAACATCAACGCCTTTGATAACAAGTGGTACTCTAGGAATTTTCTCGATTCGATCGTTTTGTTCCTTCACCTGTTTCTGCAAGGTTAGTAATAAATTTTGTAATTCAGAGTTATTAGTCATACCTGGTCTCGTTTCGAGAGACTCGTTAGGAGTGTCTCCTCTGGCTGAGTTTATTTACCTAGATTGAGGATTTTCTTCGGTGATGGTATTGTTGGGAGGTGGTGTTAATGGTGCAGGTGAAGCTGCCGGTAATCCCCTTGCAAATTCTTGCATAGCTTCGCTCACATATTCTGCAATAATTTGCTTCACCTGATCTTGTTCTACCGTTTGACCATTATCATTGTTGTTGTTGTTGTTGTTGTTATTGTTGTTGGATCTTTCTTGGGATTGTTCCCTTGAACCTCATGGGATGAAGGAGGTGATGGAGTCTCATTCCTTTGCTGGTTATTGTCGTTTGAGTTCGACATATTTCAGAGGATATCGTGTGAAAAATAAACGAAGATTATCATATTTCCCGGCAACATAACCAATTCATTTAACCAAAGAATTAGATCCTTTGACCAAAGCTATTTTAGGATGAACACGGGTTTCAGATAATCAAGGAAATAATAATAAGTAAGAATAAATAAGTAAACAGACAATAGTGTAATGCACGGAAAAGTAAAGTGTATTGTATTCGTAGTTCGGATGTCCATTACAAGTTATCTCTTATTCCCTTATATAGGGAATTTCCTTAATATAACGTCTACCCTTTGTAATGATGGCACATTAATGACTAATTGTTACATTAATGTAACGTTATAAAGAACAACCGTAACTGTTGCGTGAAGATTGTGTAAAGTGCGGCTCATTAATTGAAGATCTCTGAATATGCCCGTAGCTCTGTCTGGATTCATTATGACCGTGTCTCTTCCTTGTCACGATCAGGTAGAGTTTCTCGTAACTGATTATCTCGTATGAGTATGGTGTCGTGCCTCTTTGCTCTGTACCTCTCTATAGAATCATGTCGAGTCGTCCTATTTTCCTTGGTCCACGTAACTGGTGTTGATACCCAATATTTCCTCAAATTATTTTCAAACTTGCATATAAGCTCTCAAAATTACTCTTTGCAATAATGAGTATTTTTCCCTATTTTATTTAAATAATCTCCCTTTTTATTTAATATTTCATATCTAATAATTCATAAATTATGCTCTAAATAATTTCAAAAATACTTCCTAGCTCAGCATGTTATTTATAATCATTTTCTATCTATTAAAATCTAATTAATTCACGAATTGGTCAATTGGGTCTTATTTAATTTCAATTACAATAATTTTGCAATTATGGCCCAATTAGACATTTTGTATTATTTTAATTCGGAACTTATGCAGTTCTTACACTCAATATCAGTTAATTACTGTAATTTTACCTATTTAAACTTAATTTCCTCTTTTCATAATTATTAGATATTTTAACTAATTAATTATCTATTTTTATTAGGTATTTAATAGCTAGCCACGTTTATTTAAATTTTAGCCAAATTCTAGCCTAATCTTTAAACCCAAATTACCCAACCCATCAGACCATCAAACATCCCAACCCAATCCTAATTTTAACCCGGCCCAACCCCTGATTAGATCTGAGCCATTGATCAAATAAGATCAACAACCCAGATCATTTCTTTCCATAATTAACCCTTCAACTACCCCTCCCCGACCCCTCATTCTTCGAGACCAACTCTCTCTCTATCTCTGGTCTTTCCCTCTCCCTTCTCTCTAGAACCTTCCTGGTCACCTCCTTCTCCGATGAAGTTCCGCCTATCTCTGGCCACCTCCGACCTCCCTCCTTTCGACTACCAGCCGCCATGACGCCTCATTATCCGGTTCACCTCATCTCTGAGACCTGCGTTGGTCTTTACCAAGCCCATACATCTACTGGGGTTCCTGCTTTGGTGATTTTTCGACGTTCTCCGGTGGGGTTTTGACACAACCATGCAACAATCACCACTACCTTCGAGCTTCACGGCAGGTTATCCCGTTATCTCTGCTTCTCTTATGAAACCCTAACTTTTGAACTTTCCGATTTTTTTCTAGATTCGTAATAGATCTATACATATTATCAGTTCTTTCCATGTTTTCTTCAAAGATTTCTCAATTTCCTAAACGCTTTCTCATCTTTTTAAAACCAGGGTTTGAAACCCTTTTTCGAAACAGTCCTCTTTTAACTTCTTAGCATTATTCTTGTGGGTTTTTACCGTGTTCTAACTTTTTTTGAGTTTTTCCTCTTGTTTGACTCATTAGTTGTTAAAAATCCCGAATTTCTTGGTTCAATCTGTGAGTCTGAGTGTATTGGCCATCTATGTTTATCTGTTTAGCATGAGTGCTTTGCTTTTGTGGATACTCTGTGATCTCTGGTGTTATTTTCTATGTGCTTGTCACTAGGGTTACTGACTATTCCTTTCTTTTACCCGTATCATGATTCGTACCATGTTCTGATTTCTGTCTACTATATGTTATTTGTGCTTATAATATTGTGAGATGTTCTATTTTTTTGAATCTCTAAACCTTTGTGATTGGTACTGCATTGATTTTTGCGTGATGCTCTCTACTGATTCTTGAGTACCTCCTTAATTAAGACATGTTGATTTCTTGTCTTTCCTTGTTTATATTATGCCTAGCCAGCTCATATGTGATATTCTCCTTGGTTGACACTGATTCACTGTGATTTGAATCTCACTCGAGATTCTCTGCTGATTTCTAGAATTTCTTGCCTGATTTCTATAGGTAATTCTGTCACATTAATTCATATGCGCTTTCCTTAATTAGAGTATTTTGAATTTAGCCTCTATTACATGTCTTATACTTTGGTAAATCTCTTTCCTTATGTGTTGAGACCAGCCTTGCATGACTTTTCTTTCCTTATGCTATTATTTTTTGTTACCGTTTGAACAATGATCCCTTAATTAAAGGGAGTACTTGCATTAATTGATTATGATTGGGGTTTACTCCTATAATTGTGCTGAACCATTATTTGTTACCATTTTCTGCCTACCTTTCGAAACTATAAGTACTTTCACTTTTTCAATAACAGGACAAACTGGTTTTTCGAAGCTCTCTCTCTTTCTCACAAAATCTCTCTACTCTATTACTTTTCTTTTGCTCTTGTGTACTGTTAGCCGGCTATAAGCCAAGGCTAACCATTGTGCTCTTACTGTTGCTCTTCCATTCTGCTTCTTCCTTTCTACTGGTATGACCTAATTACGATTCAAGTTCTAAACCAATGTGTTTCCTATTGTTTCAGTTTGTCATATTCCTGATTTTCTTCTATTTGTGGTTCTGCTATTCAACATGTGATTAATCTCTTATTTATTCTATGAATTCCAGTCATGTCTTATCTCTTTTTGATAATTGAATCAGTAAATAGACTTATGTTTATATGTTATTGTCCATTCCTAGTATGCATCTAGTAGGTTAGTGTCCCAAGTTGCTAATGTCATTGCTTGGTATTGAATCCTGTTGTTTCCTAATTCCCTGATGACTTTCTGATTTCTGCAACTATGTTTAAATCAAGTGTTTTCTTGAATCTGTGTATCATCATCTGCATTAATTGCAAGAACTTCTGTCAATTATGTGATTTATTTGTCCCCAACTCCCATTAGCCTTGTGTGAACACTGTTCTTTGTGTTGCTGAAATTGTTTTAGGATTCCGTGTGATCCTATTGATGTTTTCAAAAGCTATTTTCCAACATGACTCTCTAGTTATAAAGTTTCTTTTAACTGAATCTCTTTCAAACTTTGCCTCTTTCAAAACCCCTCTTTTAAATTCATTTTCTGGCACTTCACACTATTCCAAGAAGCTTAGGTTCCACCCCCCTCAGCGTGAGCATTGCTTAGGGAACCTCTTGAGTTCCCTCTGAACTTTGACACACTGAGGCGGGTAATTCCACACTACACATGTTCAAATTTTGGCAATTATGTCTGGGTGCGAGTATTGGCCAGGAACCCACGAGGGCCTTAGGGAACTTTGCCGCACCTGGACCATGAAAGGCTATGAAACTCGAAAGGAGTGAGGTTGGAAGATTGGGCCTGATTGAAGGCTCCCTATAGAAGTAACTTCTTATTTTTTTGCTACTGTAATTCATTATTATTGGTTTGTAATAGCTTGTAAATAGATATTGGGATCTGGATAGTGAATATAGAGGACTATGCATGCTTAGTATAATAATGGGTAGAAACCATGACTATATGATTTATTTCCCTATGTGTGCAATATACATCCTGCTTAGGATATGCATATCATGCAATAGAAATCATGTGTAGGCTCTTTATTTCAGCATGTCCATTATGTTCCTATCATTATATAAGCCCTGTTCACATTTAATAACCACAACAAGTAATAAAACTGCTATAATGTACGACTACTGCATTTCATCATCATTACATTTAGAAACCATGTCTTTAGGTATCCTTGTGTGCATTAGATATCATGTTCTTAGGACCTTACCTTCAGCATGTTTGTTTCGAGTTATATTTTGTTGAACACCTAGTTAGCATGTATCTAATCTGATAAATCTCGCTAATATGTGGTTAAGTGTCTTAAAACGCTTCTGCAGGTATACTATCCCGCATATCTTTAAAATCAGAACTAAACTCTGCATGCTCTCCCTCAAAACAAAAATAGGCAATGTATACGCCCGCCTAGGCAAACCTTAGGCCTAATACTTATTAAAACCCAATCAATCGTTTTTACGTCCTGTTTGTGTTTAAAACGATTTGTAAAGCTAATCAGTCTCTTCTGGAGATCTGAGAACCTTGCTGTGTGTAATTATTTTCACTCTTGTCTTCCTAGCAATTAATAGATTTTCCGAAACAAATCCTCCCTCTTACAAAGTCATTCTGTTTGATTGAATCATTGCTCTACTTTAAAATTATCAGTTCTTGGAGTAGTGCACTCACTCTCTTTTACTAAAACTCCTTTAAACTACTGATTCTTGCTCTATTTTTGAATCACTGGATTTCAAAGTAAGCCACCCCTGTTCGAAGTTACTCTGTTTTATTTAAAATCTTGCTTTGCTTCTGATTACTGATTTTCTGAAGGTTATCTCCTCTTTTATTGTGAATTTTAAACTGCTACGCACTCTTAATTCTTACTGTTGTCTCTAAACTACTGCATTTCTGAAAAATCAATCATCCTTTTGAATCACCCAGTCATGACTGAACCTTTGGCTTTCACTACTAAGTTTTTTTCCAAAATCATAACCTTTTGAAGCTTACTGTTTTAATTTTAAAATTCCCGTTTTCAACTCCCATCTTTGAGACTTTAATTGTGTTTGAGACGTGCTACTTACATGTCTACTTGTGGAGGGATCTGTGAGCCTTTATTTGTCTTTATATGTTCCCTTATGTGTAGTCCTATTTGTTATGTATGTTGCTTAGCATTTTGTCCTTTAAACCTAGGGGGTTCAGTCTAGTACTTACATTGTAGGATTAGTAGTCCTAAATACCCTCCAGGACTTATAGGATGGCACGGGTAATAGCACACAATAAGCATTCGTGACCAACACACGCGTTTTAAGTAACCTTTACGAGGTGGGAAGGGTAGAATATGGATATGATGACCGGTGCGCTAATACCACGTGAAGCCCCTCTTCGAGGCGTGACATACCGGGTATTGCATTGATGTGATCCGTATTACTTTAAACCTAGGACAGTTCCTTTTCAAATGTTTATTCTAATATTTTCCCAAAACCTTTAAAGGTTTTCACACCTGTTTGAAATCCCCTCTTATATGAACCTTGCTTGCTACTTTTTCATCGTCCAAATTAACAAAATATCTTGGTTGGGACCCACAGTTATGGATCTTGAGGGGTGCCTAACACCTTCCCCTTGGGATAATTTCAAGCCCTTACCCAATCTCTGGTAATGCAAACTAGTTTATGAGTTATCAACTCTAGGTGCCCTAACGCACCATATAAATCGTTAGGTGGCGACTCTTCCTTAAACCTTCTTCCTTTAAGGAGTTGTCAAAAATGTCATAAACCCGATCTCTCCGTACCTAACCCGTGCGATAGAAAAATGGGGCGTGACAACTGGCTGAGTGATCAAGAATTATCCTACGTGTGAAGCTCTTTTTTAGCAATACAATAAAATCAGTAGGCAAACTAATTCAGTATTCACTTCCTCGCCTTGATGAAAATGTTGCATATTCTGCTATGTGTTCATCTAGATTTCCTGATATAGGAACTCAAATAGTTTAAACTATTTGTATGAGGCGTGCCATTGTTTGTTTACTTGTGGAGGTAAATGTGAGGCCCCCTCCCCCCCCCCCC
>ML242793.1:16916-129693 GCA_005239495.1 Nicotiana undulata
GGTAAATGTGAGGCCCCCCCCCCCCCCCCCCAATTGCTCCTTTTATGTGACAGTCTCCTACATGTTTTATTTGACGCCAAGTTTTCTCCTTTTAATCATCATACGTTAGATATAACCACCTAATAGAGGTCCTAAGCACCGCCAAAGCCATAGTAAAGGGACGGGTAATGCACACATAGGGTACGCACTCGATACTATTAGAACGCAAAGATAATAATTAAGGGGAGGGTAATTGGGTAGTAAAGGATATGATGACCTATGCACTAATCCTATGAGTAACACCTCTATTTGAGGAATGTTTATCGAGTATCGTAGAGAAGTTATCGTATAGGTTAATAAACCTAGGACCCCCTTTATTCTTGTTTTAAATATAATCTTTATTTTTTCAAATTTCTTTACGGCTAATTCACTTAAATTGAGTTTGGCCGATACCCACCGTTATGGACCTCGAGGGGTGCCTAACACCTTCCCCTCAAGGTAATTTTGAGCCCTTACCTAATCTCTGGTAATGCAAACTGATTTATGAGTTATTTGCTTCAGGTGCCCTAACACACCTTAATTTCGTTAGGTGGCGACTCTTCAAATTCCATAACCCTTTCACAAAAGGAAATGAGTTGTCCCAAAAATGTCGAAACTCGGACTCCGTGAGGAAAAAGGGGGTGCGATAGCATGGATACTTTGTTGGGGATTTGTTTAGGCTTTTACCATAACAAACTTGTTTATGTGAATTAGTCCAAGCATGCTTTATTCTGTTGATACATGTGCACCCTTTCCCTTTCCCTTTACGTGGAATTAACTGTTTATTTTTCAAGCATTTAAGATTTCCGTTACTATGAAACTAACTTCTGTCTTTGTTTTCTTTTTAACGTTCTTTCAATTATTAAATACCACATTTATTATATTTCTAACGTGAAAATACGTGACAACATGCTATTTATTGTTGCATAAATCATGCTCAACATCATAATCCACTCGTGCATAATCAATCCTATAGAAACGCTTGATGAGTGGTTGCGCTCTTCCTATATATCACCCTTTAAATTCGGAAAGGCTTATTCGCGGTAAAACTAGTCGATCAGTGGTGCAGTCGACGGTTCCGTGCCTTTCCCCCTCAAGTTGTCCGCTTAAGGGTACCAGTCTAGACCCCCATAGCAACCTTACTCTGATTATAACTGTACATGCATCATGGTCAAACTTAGCCGGGTTAATATGTTGTCCACATAATAACCCTTTAAGACAAACCTTATCCAAAAAGTCCATCGGGGTTTCCATAATCCCAACGGACGCAACCACATTTTGTGCATTAATTTTGGAGAACTAAATTCCAATGTGCTAATCATGCATGTATAAATAGTCGAATCATGAGGGGGAAAAGAGCCTAACCTTATCTATTTTGCAAAAAAAGAGGCACGAGGTCCCCTGGTTCAGCATGGTCCGCAATATACCACCACTGCTATTGGATTAGTGAGAGGATCTTTCCTCAAGTGACAAAAAACGTGTGCGGACGGTTTGGGGGAAATTTGCCTTCTCTGTTAGACATCCAACAAAACAACATGTTGATTGAAGTTGCAACCTTATCCTGGGATAGTGAAAGGTTTGTGTTTTGCTTTGGTAACATAGAAATGACCCCACTCCTAGAAGAAATAGGGGGATTTTCTTGGCTACCTTTGGACAGCCCTGGCTGATTGGTGCCTTAAAATTGCACAGGTAATGAATGTTGAAAGATGATGGGTCTGAAAAAGAACGTTGATTTGGAGTGCTTAAAGAAGTCTTATGTACTCTTTGACTATTTGTATGAGAGATACGGTCATAGCAAGTCCTACCATATTTTCCATGATGATTTTTATATCACTTCCCCGGGTCATATTCACCATAGATTATTCGTGTTTGTTGTTTGCTTCTTGGGCATAATAGTGTTCCCGATGAAATGGGACAGAATCCAAACCAGACTGGCTATGGTAGCTAAAAATTTAATGGAAGGAATCGAGGGACAAACATACACCATAGTCCCTATGATTATAGCTGACATCTACCGGGCTTTGGACCGTTGCCAGAATGGGTTCAAACATTTCGAAGGTTGCAATCTATTGCAGCAGCATTGGTTATTAGAGCATCTCCAAAAAGATCAATATCTTCAAGAGTTTCCATGAAGGGCGTGGAATGATCATATAGCCTTCCATGATCCCAAGAGGATGACTTATATCCCGGACAGGTTTGCTCAACCAGAAAGTGCTAAGGAATGGGTGGAATTCTATGACAATTTGACTGAGGATCAGGTCCAATGGATGTTTGAATGGTTCCCCACTGACGAGTTCATCATCAAGTCTAGGGACGCTCCTCACTTAGTGTTGATCCGGTTAAGGGGAATATACCCTTATGTTCCCATCAGAGTTATGAGACAAGTAGGAAAGATGCAGATCGTACCGCGGGTTGTGAAGATGGGTCATTTCCGAGCGGATTTTCAGGATGGCGACATCCCTTACAGGTGCCAAGCTCAGCATATGTGGCACTCCGAGATTATTGTGGAGAAGGACACCATCGAGCCAGACAGGTACTATGCGGGACATGCACCCTTCTACCCCGCATGGTTAGAGGACAGCCTAGCTGGGATAGTGAAGCCAGAATTTGGTCGGGGAAACAAGGTCATAGATGATGATGTTGAGACCCAAATAAAATACAACAAATTGCGTAAGAGGATTCATGACTCCGAGGCCGAACATCAGGAGATACACGAGACAAACATGAGACTAATCAATGAATGGAGGGAGATGGCTATCACCTCTAATGGGAGGGTAGAATATATGTAGCAGGGTTTGATGGAACTGGAAGAAAAGATAAGAAAGAGGGTTGTCGACTGCCACAATGCCGGAAGAAGCAAAGGAGGACATATAGAAAGGGTCTACCTGCTATTGGGCCTGCGTGAACTGGGGAAACTGGTTGATGGAGTCCGAAAGATAAAGCCTGGGGATGGTCCTTCTGGGACCAAGTAGATTAGATTTATTTGCTTTTCCAAATGTAATAAGGCCAAGCGCCAGTAGTGACTTATCTTTTATTATCTTATTGTCGTTTTGGATTCGCCTATTTTTATATTAATTAAATGAGGCATTTATTGGCATTTAAGTTCTCCAAAACAACTTGTTGCCAGGCCTATCTCGGGCACAATGAGGCTCCCAAATAAGGTACGAATTTACATTTCTGCAATAAGTGTTTAAATACTGCAAACATTCTTTCAGAACTCCTATTGACTTGGCTACCTTTTTGCTTTTTTTTCTTTTGATTATTCCCATTCCACAAAGGTTGGTTCGCGCATACTGGCATCATCAGCTTATCACACTAGATCTAGGGGCCCTCCACCTTCTCATCCTCCTAGTCCACCAAAAGGCAAAGGAAAAGCTAAAATTGATGATTTGAACGACAACAGAAAAGACAACAATGAACATGTTGAACATGCGGAAGCTTCCGATGGTCGGGGTACTCAGGCCCTAAAATAAGCGGTCTCACAACTTGAGCAGAAAATACTAGAACATCAGGGTGAGCTCGAGCAGGTCCGAAGCTTAGCAAACCTTTCCCCTTACACTCAATATCCTAGATGTCAACCACTCGAACACCCATAACCCCGTACCACCTCAAAACACACCTAATAAACGCCCACAGAATCCTCATGCACCTCCCCATTATGCAACCCCACAGCACAATCAAACTATCCCTCCACATAATCAACAAAACACCTGCCATACTCCACAAAACACCCCACAAATTTTTCCCGAACCCTAAAACTACACCAATGATCATCATTATACCCAAACTCCCGGTCACCAAAACAACCCCATATACGTGGAAACCCTACCTTACTCCATTCAACCCATATCCTATACACCATAATTTGTTGAGAAGGACCTGCTCATTAAGAACTTGGCTGAGGAGCTCAAGAAGTTGACAAGTCGGGTTCAGGGCGTCGAAGGAGGTGAAGGGATAGATGGTCTGAACTATGAAGATCTATGCATACAATGAGATGTGGAACTGCTGGAGGGTTAAAAACCTCCCAAGTTTGAAATGTTTGACGGAACATGTGATCCCAGGGTTCATCTAAGGACCTATTGTGATAATCTCATAGGGGTCGGAAAAGATGAAAGAATCCGAATGAAGCTCTTTGTGAGGAGTCTTATCGGAGATGCCCTGTCCTGGTACATATGCCAGGATCTAAGAAATTGTCCAACTGGGTGAGCATGGAATCCTATTTCATGGACAAGTTCAGGTTTAATACGAAAAATGCACCAGATGTCTTCTATATCCAAAACTTAAAGAAGAAGCAAGCTGAGACGTTCTGCGAGTATGCTACTCGTTGGAGTTCAGAAGGAGCCAAGGTAAGACAGACATTGGATGAGGAACAAATGAACAAGTTCTTTGTCAGGGCACAGGATCCTTAGTGCTACGAAATATTGAGGGTTTCTTGAAAACCATAAGTTCTCCGATATCATCAAACTCGGAGAAATGATTGAAGAGGGCATTTAGAGCGGTATGGTGACAAATTTTGAGGCCCTGCAGGACACGAATAAAGCATTGCAATCAGGTGGTATATCGAAGAAGAAGGACGTAGGAACAGTAATTATTACCCAAGGACCCAAAACTCCACTCACATCCAAATACCTCCACCCACATATCAACCATCACCTCCCAGATATTCCCAACTAGCCACTGCTTACCATACTTATAATTCTCAACCATCTTACTTTCAATCACCCCCAACTCATCCAAATTACCCGAGACCCCGGCCTAACTTTGACCGTAAACCACCCAAACAATACATTGCCATTGCTGAACCCATTGACAAATTATACAAAAGGTTGAAGGTTGTTGGTTACGTCACCCATATTCCTGCCGGAGCCATGGATAATTCATCTCAATGGGTCAATCCAAATAAAACTTGTGCGTATAATTCAGGTATGAAAGGGAACACCATTGACGAATGTCGGACATTGAAGGACAAGATCCAGACCTTGATTGATAATAACGTCATCTAGGCAAAGGAAGCTACACCCAATATCCGCAATAATCCTGTTCTAGATCATAGATGCGAAGGGATTAACATGATAGAAACAAATGAAGAATGGGATCTCGAGGGATCAATTAGACTTATCAAAGAGGGTGACGATCCTAAGAAAACCACAGTCACGCTCAATCCTATCATAGTGTAGATACATCAAACAATTGAGGTTGAAGTGACCGCATCGGTTCCATTTGAGGTTGAGGTTGAGCCACCTGCAGCTGCGACTGTTCCATTGGAGGTGGAAGTAGCCACACCTTTCACAGTGACAATGTCAACGACACCACCCTCTAGTGCCAATGATGTACCTTGGGATTATATGGATGAAGCTAAAAGAAAAGGAAAGACAAAGATGGAAGAGTCCGGTGCCGCATAAGGGATGACCTGAACGGGATGAGTTTATACACCAGAACATTTGGGAGAATCTAGTAAGAAGGCCTCCAACAAACCGCCCATTATTGAAACTGGCCTATATGACCTCTAAACAAAGGTACAAACAAAAAAGTATTTTGTTGTTGATCATTTGAACAAGACTCCCGCCCAGATATCTATCCTGTCGCTGCTACAAAATTCAGAAGAACACATGAATCCTCTGTTGAAGGTGTTGAGTGGAGCCTATCTACCCAACAACATCACTGGTGGAGAAATGGCCAATATGGTAGGACATGTGCTGGAAATCCAGAAAATCACCTTTCACGAGGACGAGCTACAACCCGAGGGTTTGAATCATAATAGGGCACTGTACATTACAATGCAATGTGAAGACAAGTTCATTGCCATAGTTCTGATTGATGGAGGATCCAGCCTCAACATTTGGCCATTGACAACACTGAAGAGGTTGGGCAAGGCCTGTATGAGATTCGAGAGGGGACTATGAACATAAAAGAATTCGACGGGTCGCAGAGGGCTACCATTGAAGAGAAAAATCTATGTCTGCAGATGGGGCCTACATGGTTTGATGTCGAGTTCCATGTACTGGATATATCTGCATCCTACAATCTGTTGTTGGGACGACCATGGATACATGCTGCAGGGGCTGTAGCATCAACCTTGCATCAGGCTGTGAAATTCGAGTGGAACCACTAGGAAGTGATTATTCATGGAGATGGGAGAAACCCCATTTACACTAGTCAGACCATCCCGATGGTCGAAAACAAAAGAAGGTTAGGTGGAGAAACCTACCATCATTTTGAGCGGGTTAACGCAATTGAGAAGGATAATTGGTGGAGTAGAAAGATAGCAAGCATGCTGTCATGGAGCGGATATGGGCCCGGAAAGGGACTTGGTAAAAATCTCCAAGGCATCTCCAAGATAATACAGTCAAAGCGCCATGGTACCACTTTTGGGCTAGGATATCAGTACACCTGGCAGGAATTTCGCAATTGGTCACCACCGTGGTGTGGTCCATACTATCAACTTGAGAAACTTGTGCCACACCTGAGTCAGACTTTCAATCAGGCCGACATTATATGGGGATCAGAGGAGGAAGAAGCAGTGGCGGCATTAAAGAACATGTTCCTGGAAGATGATGACATGGATTGTTGCGTAATTGTCTAGGAGGAGGAGGAGAAGTAATGACCTACTATCCGAGCTGTGGAGATAGGAACATTCCTCAATAATTGGGCTGTCAGACCGTCCAGGGCCTGACGAGTCCCGGGGTAGGAAGGCTGAACAACATTGTTTATTTTCGCTTTCTAAGAAAAATGATCTCCATTTTAGGCATTTTATTTTAAATAATACTTCTGTTCTTCCAAAATGTTATTTAAATTATTGAAAATCATTTTTGTTTAAACAATTTCAATAAATTGATGTTTATTATTACCACTTTTCTCTCATATTTTTATCCATACAAGATTACTATTTCCTATCTCGATGAACCGGCAACTGTGACATTTAATGAGACAACGGAACAAAAGAATAGTGACTCACAAGAAGAGGATGTCATACACGACGAAATCATCAGAGAAGTAGAGGATTTTGAGAACAAGCCTAAGTCCAACCTGGACGAAAATGAGATAATTAACCTGGGAGATTCTGAAATTGTCAAGGAGACCTGCATCAACATTCACTTGTCACCATCAGAGAAAGAGGAATACTCTCAATTCTTGAAAGAGTATGAGGACATATTTGCATGGTCATACGACTATATGACGGGATTAGGTACACCCATTGTAGCCGACAAGTTTCCCACAAACCCAATTTGTCCACCGGTGAAGCAGAAACTCAAACTTCAAGCCTGGTATAAGTCTGAAAATCAAAGAGGAGGTTCCTAATAAAATCAAGGCCAAGGTCATCAGTGTACTTGAATATCCAACTTGGCTGTCCAACATTGTGATAGTTCTTAAAAAGGATTGGAAAGTTAGAGTCTGTATCGATTATCGAGATCTAAACAGAGTCAGCCAAAAAGATGATTTCATGCTTCCAAACATACACATCTTAATCGACAATTGTGCCAACATGAACTTCAGTCCTTTGTATATTGTTTCGCTGGTTATCATCAGATCTGGATGGATGAGGAAGACGCTGAGAAAACAGCTTTCATTACACCGTGGGGGGTGTACTGTTACAAGATGATTCCATTCGGTCAAAAGAATGCTGGGGCCACCTACATAAGGGCCATGACTACTATTTTTCATGAAATGATACATAAGCAGATAGAGATGTATGTGGATGATGTCATCATTAAATCCAAGAAGGCCACATATCATATAGCGGACTGAAGAAAATTCTTCGACAGACTGTGGAAGTACAACCTGAAACTAAACCCTGCAAAGTGTGCCTTCGGGGTTCCTGCCAGAAAGTTATTGGGATTCATCGTCAGTCGCCGGGGAATCAAATTGCATCCATCAAAGGTAAAAGCCATCCAGGAGTTACCACAGCCAAAGAGTAAGAAAGACGTGATGCATTTTCTGGGATGTCTCAATTACATCAGCCATTTCATAGCCCAGTCCACAGTTATACGTGAGCCAATTTTGAAGATGTTAAAGAAGGACGCTGCAACTAGTTTGACCGAAGATTGTCAAAAGGCTTTTGACAAAATCAAAGAGTACTTATCAACACCACGTCTTGGTCCCGCCAGAGCTAGGTAGACCATTGCTACTCTACCGTGTAGTGCCAGATGGAGCTTTTGGATGCGTTAGCATGACGGGACAGGGAGAAACGAACATGCGATATATTACCTGGGAAAGAAGTTTACGCCCTATGAAGCACGTTATTCTCTACAGGAACGTATCTGTTTCACTATGAAATGGATAGCTCAGAAGCTAAGGCATTACTTTTGTGCCTATACAACATATCTCATATCGAGAATGGATCCCTTGAAGTATATCTTTTAGAAACCTATGCCTACTGGCAAACTAGCTAAGTGGAAAATCTTGTTGAGTGAATTCGACACTGTTTATGTAACTCAAAAGGCAGTCAAGGGTCAGGCACTGGAAGATCATCTTGCTGAAAACCCTGTGGGAGTAGAATACGAATACTTGATAACGTATTTTTGCGACGAAGAAATATCATTTGTAGGAGAAGACACTGCTGAATCTTACGTCGATTGGAGGATTTTCTTTGATAGAGCATCAAACTTTAAGGGAGTCAGCATTGGAGTCATCTTGATATCAGAGACCGGTCAACATTGTCGAGTATCTTCAAAACTCAGATTCCCCTGCACCAACAACTTGGCGAAATACGAAGCTTGCATATTATGACTCAACATGGCTGTTGACATGAACGTTCAGGAGCTGCTAGTAATCGCTGATTCAGATTTGCTTATGCATCAGGTATAGGGAGAATGGGCTACCAAGAATTCCAAGATATTGCCATATCTGCACCATGTACATGAATTAAATAAAAGATTCACAAAGATAGAGTTTCGACACGCCAGAATTCAGAATGAGTTTGTCGATGCACTAGCCACTTTGTCATCAATGATAAAACATCCAGACAAGAACTTCATCAATCCTATCTTAGTAACGATCCATAACCAGCCGGCATATTGTTCCCATGTTGAAGAAGAAACAGACGTGAAGCCTTGGTTCCACGACATCAAAGAATATTTGGCAAAAGGAGAATACCCGGAACATGCAAACCATACTAAAAAATGCATGCTTGTGAGGTTGTCAAATCACTTCTTCCACAGCGGAGGAACCCTATATAGAAGAACTCTTGATTTGGGACTGTTAAGGTGTGTCGACGAAAAAGAAGCTTCTAGGTTGCTTGAGTAGATACATGCCGGGACCTGAAGCCCGCATATAAATGGCTTTGTCTTGGCCAAGTAGATACTCAGGGCAGGTTAATTTTTGGTGACCATGGAAACGGAATGCATCCGGTATGTTCAATAGTGTTACCAATGTCAAGTTCATGGAGATATGATAAAAGTGCCCCCAAACGAGCTTACTGCAACAAGCTCACCTTGGCCCTTTGCTGTCGCGCCCCCTTTTTTCCTCTCCTTCCGGACTAGTCAGGGTTCTTGACATAGTTTGGACAACCTGTTTCATTTTGGGAAAGGGATATAAGTAATTTGAAGAGTCTCCACCTAATGATTTAAGGTGCGTTAGAGCACCTACTACAAGTCATTTATAACACTAATTGTACAACCAGGGATTGGGTAAGGGATTGAAGTTACTTCAAGGGAAGGTGTTAGGCACCCCTCGAAGTCCATAACTATGGGTCCCGGCCAAACTTACTTTGTGAATTAATCAAGTAGAAAATAGGCAGTCTAAGCACACATATGTAAACCAATAAAGGTTTTAACACATTAGTAGTGTAAGGACACATATGTAAATGGGTGAAAGGGGTCCTAAGTTATTTATCCTATAGGATCATATCCATGCAATGCCCGATAATCACTCCTCAATAAGGGGCTACACGTTGCATTAGACCACAGGTCATCATATCTTTTTCTACCCATTATCCCACCCCTGGTTATTAAGAGAGTTTTATTTAACGAACTCTAAGCGTGTTGTTACCCGTCCCTTCCTTGTGGTCCCGGAGGAGTTTAGGACCTCTAAATCTGGGCAGTTCTAGACAACCCCCTAAGGTATTTAAAAGGGAAAATATCTAGGCGACAAGAAAATAACACGTAGGACCAGCATATAAGTGAAAGAAGCAGCTAAAAGGGCTCACGTTTACCTCCACATGTAATGCAAACAAACAACACGTCTCAAACACAGATACATGCAGTTTTCATTTTTAGAAAAATCTTAGGACAGGATGTCTAGGTGTTCATTAATATACAGAATATGCAATATTGTTTCATAAACTCAATGGCAGGGTCCTAATCAGTTTGCCTACTGATTTTAAGTCCTGTAAAACTTAAGCAGTTTAACATAATCAAAATGCAGTTTCCAGTTTATATAGAGATCAATTACCTAAGGCTTGCCTAGGTGTGGGACTGTACACATTTGTAATTACCAGAATTATTAGACAGTTCAGAAGTTTTTTAACCTACAAATATGTTGTTCTAGGTGACACATACCTTTAAAAGGTGATTGGTATCAGTTATACTCAGAAAACATACACCTATATGTGAGACTGTTTTGAGTTAAATTTATATTCTATTGATACTAAAAAAATATTACAATTGTGTCCTAGTAGTATCTTTGACTCACTACTACCTCTATAAATCATTTATACTATGACAAGGAATAAAAAGTATCTAATATCTATCAATACACTGACTTCCTAGTTTTATCTATATACTTCATTGGATCAAGTTTAGTTTGCACAATGTCTTCTTCCAATTCTTGTTATGCTGCCCCTTAACATGTAGATGCAGTACTATTTCTTTGCATATTTGTTGCTCATCATATTTGCTATCCTCAAATCTTCCTCGATTTCTTTCTATCCAGATCAATGCTACTACTATTGCAAAGACACATCATGTAATATCATTCATGCATGTCCTGCTTTTTGTCATTTTGCTGATCCATTTCACTTCATCTTTCCAATCACCTATGTTTAGATTATACCCCAGCCATAGGCATAGTTTGGCCCATAAACTCTCTTTTTTCGCACATTCAAAGAATAAGTGACTGAAAGTTTCCATACTCTGCCTGCAGAATATACAATCACTTGGTACAGAAATGCCAAACTTCATCGGTCTATCAACTGTTGCTAGCCTCTTCTGCACTGCAAGCCGTAGAATGAATTTATATCTCAGATGTACACTTGACTGCATCATCAATCCTCTCCACTCGACCTTGCAATATTCTGGAATCATCTTCAGATATAGCTGTTTGATTTGAAACTTCCCATTCTTGCACAAGCTATGTAGTCTTTCTTGCATAGTCCCATAAAGTTGTTGCTGCTGCATTATCCCCTCCCTGATATCTATTATCTTCCTAATAACCCAAGCTGCTGTCTTAGGAATTGGCATGGTCTCCAGATCATTCTTCTTTATATAAAAGCAATGAACCCATCTAATCCATAGACAATCCTTCTTCATGTTTAAATCCCATAAGTGCTTGGTAATTGCTGCCTTATTCCATATCTTGATATCCAGTATATTTAGCCCCCCTGCAGCTACTGGTTTACATACATTCTCCCAGGATATTAAAGCTTACTTTGAGACAGTTACATTGCATGTCCATAAGAATGTCCTGCAGATACTTTCTATAAGTTTCAGCACCTTTTTTGGCATTATGAACAACTGTGCCCAGTAGGTCTGAATACCAAACAACACTATCTTTATCAATTGACATCTTCCTTCATAGGACAATAGTCTTACTGACCAACATGTAACCTTTGTTGTTATATTCTCCACCAGTGGCAAGTACTGAGTGATATTAAGCTTCTTTGAATCCAAAGGTACTCCTAAGTATCTTAGAGGCAGCTTTCCTTCATTAAACCCCAATGTTTGTAGGATTTCATCTTTAGTTTTCTGATCAATACCAGCCATATATATAGCACTCCTGCTTACATTTGCCTGCAGCCTTGAAACCTGTGAAAATTTGCAGAATGCTTTGTGTAGTATCCTGATGGACTCTATATCAGCTCTACAGTACATCCGTAGGTCATCAGCAAAGCACACATGGGTGCTTTTTAGTTTCATACACTTTGGATGGAAATTGAAGTTATCATTCTTCTGCAGTTTTCACAATTCTCTACTTACGTACTCCATAGAAATGACAAATAAGTAAGGAGACATAGGATCTCCTTGTCTTATTCCTCTCTTTCCCTTAAAAGGTTTAGTTAATCCACCATCCATCACCAATGAATATGACATTGTAGTTACACACATCATGATCCACTACACAAACTTAAAAGGAAATCCAAGGTCCTTCAGCATTTGCTTGAGAAAATTCCACTCCAATGTGTGATAAGATTTCTTTAGATCAACTTTCATCGCACACCTTGGAGATACTCCTTTCCAAGCATATATGTGAGACTGTTTTTATGCCTTTTCAGGATCAGTGACTTATTCCAATTAAACTAGGCATATTCAAACCAATGCAAACAGAATTCCTAGAATATGGTATCTAAGTGCATACATGAATGACAGTTTTTGTTATAGTTATTCATTAACCTAATAGCAGGATTTCTAAGTGAGAGTACTTATGCAAAATTAAAATATGGAATAGTAATATAAAGTATGTTGAAGCAATAAACGTGGAGTCCTAAGAACAAGATATGTAATGTGTGTTTATCATGATTTTGGATGCAAATGAACACATTAGTCCTAAGACATGGATTCTAATGCAAATTGACAGAATAGAAAAACCTAGAAACATGGTTTCTACCCAGTTTTTACCCACAATATCATACAACTACCCTCCCATTTTCACTAGTCACCCCAATATCTGTTTACAAATAATTATTACAGACCAATGGCTGAATGAATTACATAAATGAAAAGTAAAACTAACTATAGAGAGCGTGTAGTAGGCCCAAAGCATACCTGATAAGTCCAGGCCTTCAAAACCTTAAATGCCAAAGATTTCATAGCCAATTTCATGTCCAGGTGTGTCAGAGTTCCCTAAGGACCTCAAGGATCCCGGGCAGTGCTCACACCCAGACTTTTCATAACAGGAATTGAGTAAGTGCAGTGTGGAAGGGCCAGCCCCAGTGTTCCAGAGTTGAAAAGGATCTCAAGAGGATCCCCAGACAGTACACTCTGGAAGGGGAGAACCTAGGGACTTAGGAGTACAATGAGAGTGCTTGACATAGTTTTGAAAAGGTCTTGACAAAAGATAGTACCGAAATGACTCAATAAGCAAAGACATTTTATGGAAATAAGGACTTATTTAATGGAAAACAGTTGGAGAACAGTGTAAAAAAAAAATTTGTAAATCGACAGAATAACCTAGTTTGTTATGGAACAAAAAAGTCCCACATCACTTAACAACAAATTTTCACACAGGGGTAGTGGGAGTTGGGGACATATAGAATACATATAGTGAAGCATATAGCAACAGGAGCAAAGAAGCCTTTTCAAGAGTTTTATAGGATTAAGGAGTCAGTCATACAACTGGTAGTAAAGACATAGAGCATGGATAAGAGAACAACCATGTGGATACATGTTACACTGTTGACAAACATAGAACAAATCAGGTTGAGGCATGCTAGAAAACAGTGTAGTGCAGGCATGCTAGGTGAAATAATGAGTTAGACATACTAGTTACCCATTGAACAACAAGATGTAAACAGGAACAAGACTGGAAATCAATGAACTAAAACAGTAAAAGAGCACATTGAGTTTTGGACATGAAATTGAATTAGGACATACCAGATAAGGAGAGAAAGCACATAGTATAGAGAAGAAGTTGTATAATAACTAGCCTTGGCTTATGGCCGACTAGTTCAATGCAAGTTGCAAGTAACATAGAAGAATAGAGAGCCTTAGAAGTGTTAGAGTGTTTTTTGTGAGCTAATGTTCGTCGGTAGTGAGAATAGGGGAGAGTATATATAGAAGTTGAGAGCCGGAAAAAATAAGGTAAAGAATCACTTAGGTAGTAATTAGGGAAATATACAGATTCAATCATACACAAAATCAACAAAGTTTCCTCTAGTTAAGGGGAAATTTGTTAACGGTAAAGAGTAGAACAATATTTAAGGAAAGATATCAAATAAACTTATGTACGGAGAAGGTAATTAGGGGTAAATACACAAGAGATTACTTAAGGAAACAAGTAGTAAGAATCATTAAATATCACCGTTAGTCAGAAATATGGCAAGAAATAATTAAAGGTTATGAAAAATAGTAAATAATCGGAAATCAGCATATAGGTACTACCATAGAAAATCAGTGAATCAAAGACTCGAAATAATACTGATTTTAAGGACAATAACATAGGTTTCCATGAATAAGCAGATAAGCCAAGTATAAACAAAAAGGATCGAATCTGAAACCCTAATAGAGACATACTAGGGTAAAATCACCAGGTATTCAAATTAGACGAAGGACAAGCCATGCGAATCAAAGCACATAACAAAATCATGTAGCAAATAACACGTACAAGCTCAGAATCAAAACAAAGTGTCAAAAAATGGGGGTTTTTAGCATAAACCAGTTAGGGTTAAGGAAAACATAACAAAATCAGTCGAAAACACATAAGAACATGAGATTAAACACTTAAGATAAAAAAACGTTTTGAGGAAATATTTTCAAGAAACCCTAGTATAGGAAGATGAAAAACCATTTGAAAATCAGAAGCTATTCATAAGTAAACACATGAAATAAGTTTAACTCATCTCAGATCTGTACAGATCTAAGAAAGCCAAAGGACGAAATTAGGGTTTTGAAATAATAACATAGAGAGGAAGATATAGGCTTAGAAATTCATATGTTTAGGCAAAAAATAGGAAGTCTTACTGTACATCGAGCCAGAACGGCCTGAAATAGGCAAGGAAAAGCCAAAGTCCTAAGTGGACTGACCCCTGTTCCTTGAGGATCTTAGAGACAGCAAAACCCGATGTAGGAGAACCGTTAAAGGCCTGAGGGTGGTGAGAAACCACCATAGTCGACGGCAGATGAGTGACGACGAGGGGGCGGAATTAGGGTTGGGATTAGAGAGAACTCCAGAGAGAAGGGAGATGAGTGACGACGGAGTGAGGAGGAAAATGAGGGGTTTGGGAGGGGGCAGTTTAGGTTAATTAGAGAAATGGGAAATCTGGGCCGTTGATCAAAAATGATGAACGACCAGGATTGAACAAGATTTGGGTTGGATTAGGTAGGGGTTTGGGCCTGGGTTATATTGGGCTGGTTTATAAGGATTTGGGCTGAATTAGTTTAGGCTAGAATTAAAATAAAAATGGCCATTTGTTAAATACCCCAACTAAATTAATTAAAATAATTTGTATAATAATTACTAATTATAAAAAATTAATTTCATGCATAGAAATATTTTTTTAAAAATGGTTATTTAGTATTTGAAGATACAAAAGACTAGTTTCTTGTAAAAATAACACAAAATTATATGCATGGGCTATAATTGCAAAGTTATTGCAGTTTTAGCCAAAAGGCACCAATTTGGCTATTTATAGAATAATTTGGACTTAATAAGACCATAAATAGTAATGTTAAATCAAGAAATGTTTTGAAATCATTTCAGATGAAATTTTCTAATTATTTATTAGAAATAAAATACTAGGAAAATTAATAAAAATGTAAACAATTGTGGAAAAATACCTATTGATGCTAATGCGTGATTTTGAGGGCATTTATGCATTTTAAAACTATTTTAGGAAACAATTGGGTATCAACAGCTACCCATATTTACCCGGAAAGGATGAAAGAGTTGTCGGGTAAAGATATGATGGTCAATTTTGATCGAGCGAAACGGTTCGAGAAATTTAAGCCGCACCCCGGCCTCTGAGCTGCCTACATATCCCGGGTATTACAGGAACCAAGTTGTTTGTAGTTCTAGATTCATCGGCGAAATATACCAATGATGTCATCGCAAGAACAGACGTAATATATAGGGATAGGTGAAAGAATGATTTATGGAAGAAGTCAGGTTTGAGATAGTCGGAGGAACAGGAGCGGGATCGCTCCTGCTGGGATAGCAGTTGCTTGCCGGGGCACCTGCAAATAGAGATACTACGAGCATATATTTGTGCGAAAATTTAAACATGATGCAGGTTCCCTTTGGACTATGAAAGTTGTCTTCGGACGGTTAGGGATGACGTCCTTAGACCATGATGTCCTGGGCCATGAATCGTTCGGTGAGAGATTCGCATGCCATAAAATGATGTTCTCGGGCCATGAAGATGGTGCCTCCGAACTATGACGCCTTTGAATAATAATAGGCTAATTTCAGAGATCCTCAGGCCATGATATGGTGTCTTCTGGCTATGAGGATGATGCCTTTAGACTATGATGCCTTTGGACAGGTTGGTGATATTTCAGCCCATGAAATGCAATAATATGATGTCAACAAGACAAGGCTTAGTCTTGCAAAATGGAAGGCGTAGCTTAGCTCGAAAGGTGAGCAAAGTAGATAATGCTTGAGAGACAGCGCTTGGTCTCGGTGAAAGAATGTAAATTTGATGCAGAGCTTAGCCTCATGCAGGTATGGAGATACAGCTTAGTCTAATGCAGATGATGGCAGAGATTAGCCTT
The DNA here is from genome assembly GCA_005239495.1 of Nicotiana undulata. Taxonomy (NCBI): domain Eukaryota; kingdom Viridiplantae; phylum Streptophyta; class Magnoliopsida; order Solanales; family Solanaceae; genus Nicotiana; species Nicotiana undulata. Next base: position 33,515 of record ML242793.1, read on the forward strand.
GTGCGGAGGAAGGAAAAGATTAGCCTTATGCAGGGTGAAGGCAGAGATTAGCCTTATGCAAGGTGAAGGCAGAGATTCGCCTTATGAAGAGGAGGGTAGAGATTAGCCTTATGCAGGGGAAGGTAAGGGATAGCCTTATGCAGGGGAAGGCAGAGATTGGCCTTATGCAAGGTGAAGGCAGCGATTTGCCTTATGCAAGGGAAGGTAGAGATTAGACTTATGCAAGGTGAAGGCAGAGATTAGACTTATGCAAGGTAAAGACAGAGATTAGCCTTATGCAAGGGAAGAAATAGATTAGCCTTATGCAGATGGAGGAAATGCTTTTCCTCATGCAGGATGCGGAGGTAGAGCTTAACCTCATAAGTTAAGGCAGAGATTAGCCTTATGCAAGGCTAAGGCAGCGTTTAGCGTTATGCAGAAAAATAGAAAAAATAACAAATAGTAGCAGAATTTGTTAGCTGGTAGCAGATTTCAGTATTGCGATTGTTGCGACGGCTGTGACTTCGAGGCATGTTTATCCTTCGTTCCTGCATCCAAAGAAAAATTATGAGTTGTGTCAAGGGGAGGTCGGTTCGTGTCCCTGCCGAATTCGCTTGACTTGCTTTGCTTGGTCTGAAGATCCTATTTAAATCATCGGGGTAGCGTTTGGCTAAACAGAGTTACCCTACAAGCAAGCATGCATAGTGTTGTAAAGACATAGCGAAAAAAATATATTTTAAGAAATTTAGATGAACCTATGACCGTGACAATATCCGAGACATTGCAACCTCTATTTCTATGGAATTTTGAGGGTCCTCCTCAAAATTCTGCCCCAGTTAGCTGGATTAACGTCTTTAAATGTTGCCCGAGTTTCTGATTGCGGGGGAAATATGATTTTTATTGAATTGTGACCGAACGCATAGGGATTCCTACGTATCCCTTCTTAAACGAGAATCAGGTCGAGCGTAGTTCATTTTACATCATTTGAGAAAAGTATAAGGAGTTACACATAGTATCTCTTAACTGCATCTGAATTGATTGGTTTTGGCCAGACCTCTCTGTCAATTTCTGCAAGTTGAAGAACTCCTCCCGTCAGTACTTATGAACCATGTATGGCCCCTGCCAGTTGGGGGAGAATTTCCCTTTGGCTTCATCTTGATGTGGAAAGATCTTCTTCAACACCAGTTTCCCCCGTGTGAACTGTCTAGGCTTGACTCTTTTGTTGAAGGCTCTGGCCATTCTGTTCTGATAATGTTTTCCATGACACACCGCATTCATTCTTTTCCCGTCAATGAGGGATAGTTGCTCGTAACGGCTCCTTATCCACTATGCGTCGTTGAGCTTAGCTTATTGTATGATTCTCAAGAAAGGAATCTCCACCTCGGCAGGAATAACGACTTTTGTACCATAAACTAATAAGTAGGGATTTGCCCAGGTTGACGTGCGGACTGTGGTGCGATATCCCAATAAGGAAAATGACAACTTTTCATGCCACTATTTGTGATTTTCTACAATCTTTCTTAGTATCTTCTTGATGTTCTTGTTGGCGGCTTCTACAGCTCCATTCAACTGAGGTCTATAGGCTGTGGAATTCTTGTGCTTGTTTTTTTAAAGTCTCGCACATGGCCTTCATTAGATCACTGTTGATATTGGAATCATTGTCATTGATGATTGATTATGGGACTTCAAACTGACAAACACTCCGATCACGGACAAAGTCTTCCACGAATTTCTTAGTCACAACTTAGTAAGATGCCTCTTCGACCCATTTGGTGAAATAATCAATAGCTACCAAGATGAACCTGTGTCCATTTGAAGCGCTAGGCTCGATCGGTCCAATGACATCTATTCCCAAGGCATCGGATGACCAAGGCGAGCTTGTTGCATTGAGCTCGTTTGGGGGTACTTTTATCATATCTGCATGTACCTGACATTGGTAGCATTTCAGAACATACTGGATGCAGTCCGTTTCCATGGTCATCCAGAAATAAGAGGCTCTGAGTATCTTTTTGGCCAAGACAAAACCATTCATATGCGGGCCGCAGGTCCCATCATGTATTTCTTCAAGTAGTTTAGAAGCTTCCTTTGAATCGACATACCTCAGTAATCCCAAATAAGGATTTCTCCTATACAAGATTCCTCCGCTATGAAAGAAAGTGTTGGTCAACCTCCGAAGCGTGCGTTTCTGGGTATGATTTGCATGCTCCGGGTACTCTCCCTTTGACAAGTATTCCTTGATGTCGTGGAACAAGGGTTTCCCGTCTGCTTCATCTTCAAAATGAGCATAATACACTGGCTAGCTATTGATACTTACTGGAATAGGATCAATGAAATTCTTGTCTGGATGTTGTATCATGGATGAAAAGGTGGCCAATTCATCGGTAAACTCGTTATGAATTCTGGGGACATGCCGAAATTCAGTCTTTGTGAACCTCTTTCTCAATTCCTGCACATGGTGCAGATATGGAAATATCTTGGAATTCTTGGTGGCCCATTCTCCTTGTACTTGGTGTATAAGCAGATATGAGTCACCAATTACAAGGAGCTCCTGAATATTCATGTTGATGGCCATGTTGAGCTCTGGTATGCAAGCTTCATACTCTGCCATGTTGTTGGTGCAATGAAATCAGAGTTTAGCAGATACCGGATAATGTTGGCCAGTTTCCGATACTAAGACAGCTCCGATGCTGACTCCTTTAAAATTTGTTGCTCCATCAAAAAACATCTTCTAGCCGTCATAGGATTCAACAGTGTCTTCTCCTATGAATAATACTTCTTCATTGGGAAAATACGTTTTCAAAGGTTCATATTCTCCTCCCACGGGATTTTCAGCAAGATGATCTGCCAGTGCTTGTCCCTTGACCACTTTTTGAGTCACATAGACGATGTCGAACTCACTCAGCAGGATTTGCCATTTGGCCAGTTTGCCAGTGGGCATGGGTTTCTGAAAGATATACTTCAAGGGATCCCTCATTGATATGAGGTATGTTGTGTAGGCACAAAAATAGTGTCTCAGCTTCTAAGCTACCCAGGTTAGAGCGCAACAAGTACGTTCTAGTAGAAAATATCATGCCTCGAATGGTGTGAATTTCTTACCCAGATAATAGATAGCCTTCTCTTTTCTCCCTATCTCGTCATGCTGCCCCAGAGTGCAGCCGAAAGCTCCATCAAGTACTTCAAGGTAGAGTAACAAGGGTCTACCTGGATCTTGCAGGACCAAAACTGGTGGTGTTGATAAGTTCTCCTTTATTCTGTTAAAAGCCTTTTGACAATCCTCGGTACATTTGGATGTAACATCTTTTTTTAACATCTTGAAGATTGGTTCACATATGACTGTTGACTGGGCTATGAAGCGGCTGTTGTAATTTATGTAAAGACCCGTAAAAAAAATTTTGGCTTAAAATAATGCCCGAACGAGTACCTGAGTTGTTATATCTGTGGAAATTCTTAAAAAAACGGACCTTGATTGTGTTGAAGTACCCTGGGATTTGAAAGAACTTAATTTTTCAAGAAATTTTGGTGTTATGCGACGCACTATGCGATCGCATAACGTGTATGTGGACCGCATAGTGGTCGCATACACGGGCAGATCACTGCCCAACTCAAGGGCAACTATGCGGCCCAATCTGCGATCGCATTTCAGTTCTGCAGATCGCATATCTTTCGCAGTATTGCCTTTGAGTTTTGGGGAGGGGTGTTATGCGACGCATAACATTTATGCGGACCGCATAGTGGTCACATACACGGGCAGAATGTTTTCAAAATTTTGGCCCACCTGTGGGCCATTCTGCGGTCCAATATTCGGACCGCATGTCAGGAATGCGATCGCATTCCTGACCGCATATTCGACACGGTCTTTTAATTTTCTAAATTTTTATACCCGACCCCAGTTTCATTTAACCCCTGCCCCCTTTAATTTTAACTGGTTTCTAAACAAAATACAGAGTAGTGAGAGTGGGTTCTAGGGAGAGAAGTCCTCATGTTCCCCAAATTGATCCTCCATCTCTACCCAGGCTTGGAAGTTTATCGATTAGTCGTCATCTTCTTCATCATAAGAGGTAAGTCTTCACCCTATTTTTCTCAAATTCTAGGAATTTAACTAAGAATAAAACACACATAGGTTGGTTCTTGAGGATGAAAAGTTGGGACCTTACATGCATGTGAATAATCTTCCATAACCTAGTAAAGGGAAGCAAGTAGAGTAATCTTTCACTAAAAAGGGTTTAGTCAATCTAAGGGATCACATAGTGTTTGATAAAATGCTCAAATGAATTCGAAACTCCTAATTCTAAGGTAAATATGTCACATTGTGAACTAGATTGACAGTGCTAGGCGGTTCGGTGAATTGCAATAGAAATTAAAAAGGGAAATTCGACTCCAGGTATGTATGGCTAACTTTAATCTTTGTGAAATCGCTTTGTGGTGTTCGAGCATACGGTACGTGTATTGGTATGAATATGTGCAACTGGTTGTCCAAATTGTGTTGAAGCGTGCAGTGTATTACTTGTATGTATTTAGTTGATCACCACACTACTATGCTATGTGAAACGATGCTAGTAGGATAATAAATCCAAGAGTATGAATGTATATGCTAAAGGCTGTGTAACAAGTAATGAAAAGGATTTGTGAGGTGATGTAATTGAATAAAGAGGTTGTGGCAATATCGTATATGATTCACTGTTTGGTAGGGTTTGTTGTGGCACGGTTTTCTTTTTATACGTATTGTGGGTTGTAAAGAAGTCGTATTCTTATTGCTGAAATTTTTTGTGATTTAACTGTGAATTTTCATCGTTGATATGAGATATGATTGCTTGGTGGGATCGGGTTGCGCGCTGCAACAGGAGGGATAAGGGTCATATGTGAGAAGTGATAAGGGTGTGATTGTGATTGTCCGGTGGGATCCGGTTGCACGCAGCAATAGAAACACAACAAATGACTGTGATTGTCCGGTGGGATTGGGTTGCACACCGCAACAGAAACATAATAAACGATTGTGATTGACAGGTGGGATCGGGTTACGCGCCGCAACAGAAGAAATAAGGGTGAAATGTTGAGAAGGGACAAGGGTGGAATTGCGATTGTGATTTGATGAAGTGAAAATTGTGGAACTTCCATTGTGTATCTTTCTATATCTTGTGCAGTGATTGTGTGATTCTCTGTCTGTCTCTTGCTTGTGCATTATTGAGTTTACTTAGAGTAAAGTTTGTTCATACATACCAGTACAATTCAAATGTACTGACGTCCCTTTGGCGGGGGCGCTACATTCTTGTGATGATTGTAGGTGGTTCTATAGCAGGTACTCCAGCCCACCGACAGTAGTGCCTCCTCTACGTCCTATCAGCTGTTTTGGTGAGCCCCTCTCCTCTCGGGGCCCAGTGTGGTTCATGCCACCTCTTCTTCCGGATTTTTATTTTGGTATTTGTGTAAGATATAGGCGGAGCCTTATTACCGGCAAGTATTATATAACTCATTCGTACTCTTAGAGGCTCCGTAGACAGGAAATGTGGGTTATGTACATATGTATTTTTGGCAGTATGACTTGTAGACCACGTAAAGTAAAACTCTGTGTTATGTATATTTTGTAACTATTGTACCACATGTTGCTAATGACAAAAATCTATGATTTAATTCCAGATTGTAAGAATGCGTCTTAATTATAATTGAATAATGTACATCGGAAATTTCGGGGTAATACGTGGGAGGGAAAAAGGAATCCAAGTCCGCTTGACTGGGGCTACCCGGTCGAGCGCCGGTCGTGTCCCTTGGTTTTGGGGCGTGACAATTTAGCCATCCCATAAAACTTATTACATCCTTCATATTTCTCGGTGGTGGTACCTCCTGAATGGCCTTGACTTTTGATGGATCCAGTTCTATTTCTCGGCGGTTGACGATGAACCCAAGCAATTTTTGGCAGGAACCCCGAATGCATATTTTGCGTGGTTTAATTTCAAGTTGTATTTCCGCAATCTGTTGAAGAACTTCCTTAAATCTTCTATATGGTCGGTTGATTTCTTGGACTTGATGATGAATTCGTCCACATACATCTCGATCTCCTTATGTATCATGTCCTGGAAGATAATAGTCATAACTCTCATGTAAGTAGCCCTAGCGTACTTGAGGTCGAATGGCATCATCTTGTAACAATATACTCCCCATGGCATAATGAAATCCATTTTCTCAGCGTCCTATTTGTCCATCCAGATCTGATGATAACTGGCGAAACAGTTCACAAATTATTAGAGTTCATGTTTGGCACAATCGTAAATTAGGATGTGTATGTTTGGGAGAGGGAAATCATCCTTTGGACTGGCTCGGTTGAGATCCTGGTAATCGACACAAACCCTGGCCTTTCCATCCTTATTCAGTGCTGGCACGATGTTGGCTAACCATGTTGGGTACTCAACCACCCTGAGGACTTTGGTGTTAATTTGTTTAGTGACTTCCTCCTTGATTTTCAGACTGATATCAGGCTTGAATTTCCGGAGCTTCTGCTTCACTAGTGGGCACATTAGATTCGTGGGCATTTTGTGAGCCACAATGAATGTACTCAGCCCGGTCATATCATCGTACGATAATGCCAATATGTCTTCATATTCCTTCAAGAATTGTGTTTACTCCTTCTTCTCTGACGGTGACAAGTGGATGCTGATGCGAGTTTCTTTAACAGGCTTTGAATCTCTCAGATTGATTACCTCAGTTTCGTTCAGATTAGACTTAGGCTTGTTCTCAATGTATTCTACTTCTCTGACGATGTCCTCGGGTATGACATCCTCTTTTCTGAATAAATATCCTTTTGTTGCGTTGTCTCATTTCATGTCACAATCATTGGTTTATCAATACAGGAAATAGTAATGCCTGAGACTCGTCGGGCCCTGGACGGTCTGACAGTCCAGACTCTGAGGAATGATCCCTTGCTCACAGCTTGGATGGTAGGGCCTTCCTCCTCCTCCTCCTCAACAATTGCACAACAGCCCATATCCTCGTCCTCCAAGAATAAGTTCCTTAAGGATGCTAATGGTTCCTTCTCCTCTATACCCATATGACGTTGGCTTGTTTGAATGTCTGTTCCAAGTGCGGTATGGGCTGCTCCAATGGGTAGTAAGGACCGCGTAATGGTGGAAACCAGTCGTCGTACTCTTGCCAAGTGTACTGATAACCCAGGCCAAAGGTAGTGCCATGGCGCTTCAGCTGTATCGACTTTGAAATGCCTTGAATATTCTTACTCAGACCCTTGCCATGTTCGTATCCGCTCCAATTCATTATGCTTTCAATCTTACTACTCCACCACTTATCATTGTCTATTGCATTGACCCACTCGATGTGGTGGTAAGTTTCTCCACCAAGCCTTCTTCTACACTCAACTACCGGGATAGTCTGGCGGTTGTATATGGGGTTGCTCCCATCTCCATGGATGATTACCTTCCTGATCATTCCACTGGAATTTTACTGCCTGATGCAAAATTGATGTCACCGCTCCGGCGGCATGTATCCATGGTCGTTTTAATAACAAATTGTAGGACGCGGATATATGTAGCACCTGGATTTCGACCTCAAACCATGTAGGCCCTATCTGCAGACAGAGACTAATTTCTCCAATGGTGGACCTTTGAGACACGTCGAATACCTTCACATTCATATATCCCTCTCCTATTTCATTCAATCCCTTGCCCAACCTCTTCAGTGTTGTTAATGGGCAAATGTTAAGGTTGGACCCTCCATCAATCAGAACCCCGGTAATGAAGTAATTTTCACATTGCACGGTAATGTGCAGTGCCCTATTGTGACTCAAACCTTCAGGTGGCAATTCGTCTTCAAGGAAAGTAGTCTTGTGGCTTTCTAGTACCTGCCCCGCCATGTTGGCCATTTCTCCACTGGTGATGTTATTAGGCACATAAGCTTCATTCAACACTTTCATCAGAGCACTCCTATGTGCTTCCAAGTTCTATAGCAAAGATAAGATGGATATCCGGGCTGGAGTTTTGTTCAGATGATCTATGACTAAGTACTCTCTAGCGTGCACCTTCCTCCCGAGATCATCTAAACTTGTTTCAACGATGGGAGGCTTGTTAGAAGCCTGCTTGCTGGACTCTTCCAGATGCTCAGGTGTATAGACCCTTCCGGTCCTGGTCATCCCCTGTGGTGCACCAGCTTCTTCTATCTTGACCTTTCCCTTCCTTCTAGCTTCAGCTACATAATCCCAAGCCACATCATTATGGTTAAAAGGCGGCGTGGTTGACATTGTCACTGTAATTGGTGTGTCTACCCTTACTTCAAACGAGATAGGTGTCGTGACAGGTGTAGTTACTTCAACTTCAAACGGGCACAGATGAATGTGTAGGTGGTGTTACTTCAAACTCGAACGAGACTGATGTAGTTACCTCAACATCTCCTGATGGCTGAATTTGTACTATAATGGGATTAAGTGTAACCGATCGCTTTTGGGATCATCACCTTATTTGATTAACCCGATCAATCCTTCTAGGTCCCATTCTTCATCTATTTCTATCACATTGATGCTTCCACCCCTATGGTCTGGGAAGGGGTTATTTTGGACATTGGGAGTAGCCTTCTTTGCTTGGATGATTTTAATTAATGACTAGATTTTATCCTTCAACAAGTGGCATTCATCAATGTTATGTCCCTTCATGCCGGAATGGTATGCACAAGTTTTGTTCGGATTTACCCATTGGGATAGATTCTCTATGGCTTCAGCACGGATGAGAGTGACATAACCAGCAGCATTCAACTTTTCATACAACTAGTCAATGTGCTCGGCAATGGCGGTATATTGTTTGGGTGGTCTGCGGCCAAAGTTTGGTCGAGGTCTTAGGATGTTTTGGCGAGGTGGAGGTGATTGGAAGTGAGATAGTTGGGAGTGTAGGTGTGATAAACAATGGCTTCCTGGGAATATCTTGGAGATGTAGGTGGAGGGGACAATTGATATGTAGGTTGAGGTGCTGGCTGATATGTAGGTGGGGTTTCATGGTATGCAAGTGGAGAGATTTGATACATCAGTGGAGATTTGGGTCCTTGTGCAACCATTACCGTTCATGCGTCCTTCTTCTTGGATATACCACCAGACTGCAGTACCTTATTCGTGGCTTGTAGTGCTTCAAAACTAGTGACCATTCCGCTCTTAATACCTTCTTCAATTCTCTCACCCAATTTGATGATGTCAGAGAAATTGTGATTTTCAATCACCATCAATCTCTCATAATATTGCGGGTCATGTGCCCTGACGAAGAATTTGTTCATTTGCTCTTTGTTTAGTGTAGGCCTGACCTTCGCTGCTTCTGACCTCCAACGAGTGGCATACTCGCGAAAGGTTTCAGTGGGCTTCTTATTGAGATTCTTGATATAAAACACGTCTAGTGCATTTTCCTTGTTGAACCTGAATCGGTCCATGAAATCTGATGCCATACTTACCTAATTACACCACTTCTTAGGGTCCTGGCTGATATACCAAGACAAAGCATCCCTTGTAAGGCTCCGCATGAACAATTTCATCCGGATCTTCTCGTCTCTTCTAACTCCAACAAATTTGTCACAATAGGTCCTTAGATGCACCATGGGATCACCAGTATCGTCGAACATTTTAAATTTGGGAGGTTTGTAACCCTCCAGCAGTTCCACATCGGGCTGTATGCAGAGATCTTCATAATTCAGTTCTTCAATTCCCTTACTTCCTTCCACGCCTTGAACTCGACTAGTCAATTATATAAGTTCTTCGGCAAAGTTCTTGATAAGCATATCCTTCTCACGGGGTTCCGGTGTGTAAGAGATGGGTTGGGTGGAGTGAGGTAGAGTATCCACGTTTATGGGGTTATTCTGGTGGCCTGGTGCTTGAGCATAGAAGTAATCGTTGGTGGAATTTTGTGGTTCAGGAATGATTCGTGGGTTGTTTCTGGGAGTGTGGCAAGTGTTTTGTTGGTATTGTGGCAGGACGGTTTGATTTTTCGGTGGAGTTGTATAGTGGTGAGTTGTAGGAGGATTCTGTTTGTTGGGTGTATTCTGAGGTTTTGCGGGGTTTTGAGTGTTCGGGTGGCTGACAACCGGAACGCTAAGTGGAAAGGACAAGTTCGCTAGTTTCTGAACATGTTCAAGTTTCCCTTGAAGTTTCAGTTGCCTTTGTTCAAGTTGCGACACAGCATCATTTTGGACCTGATTACCTCGACTGTCAGAAGCTTATGTATGTTCAACTGGTGTTGTGTTCTCTTTTCTGATGTTATTCAAGTATTCCATTTTGCCCTTTCCTTTGCTTTTAGGTGGACTAGGAGGAGGGCCCCTAGATCTTGTATGGTATGCTGATTATGCTAGAATGCGCAAACCAACCTTTGGGGAGGGGAATAATCAAAAGGAAATAAAATAAAAACAAAAGGTAGCTAAGTTAGTGAGGATTATGAAAAAAGTATTTGCAGTATTTAAACACATATTGCAGAATTGTAAACGTGTCCTAATTTTGGGTGCCTCGTTGTGACTGAGGTAGGCCTAGAGACAAGTTGATTTGGAAAACTAAGATGCCAAAATTCCTCATTTCATTAATGTAAATAGACGAATCCCAAAACGATACTAAAATAACAAATAGGAAATAAGCCACTAATGGCACTCAGCCTTATTACATTTATGAAAGAAGAAAAGGTAAATCTAGCATATTTGGTCCCATAAGGACCTTCCCCAGGTTCGATATTCTTGATTCCATCGAACAAATTTCCCAGCTCGCGTAGTCCCAGTAGCAGGTACGCTCTAACCAGGTGTCGTCCTTCATTTCCCTCGATGTATTGGCAATCCTCGATCCTTTTTATGACTTTGCCTTCCAGCTCCACTATACCTTGATCCAAGTATTCCATCTTCGTGTTGGAAAGGATAGACATCTCTTTCCACTCCTCGATCAGCCTCTTGTTGGTCTCATGTATTTCACAGTGTTCATTCTCTGAATCATGGACCCTTTTGCGCAGTTGATTGTACTTGACCTGAGCCTCGACATCTTCATCTATGATTCTATTGCCTCGACTGATTCCTGGCCTCACCGCCCCATATAAGTCGTCTTCCAACCATGACGGATAAAGAGGTGCACACCCAGCATGGTACTTGTCTGGTTCAATAGCATTCTTCTCCATGATGATTTTGCAGTTCCATATGTGTTGAGCTTGGCACTTGTAGGGGACATCGTCATCCTGGAAATTTTCCCTGAAGTGACTCATCTTTGTAACCCTTGGTAGAACTTGTTTCCTGCCCGCCTACCTCATGACTCGGATATGAACATAAAGATATATACCTCTTAACCCGATCAACACTAAGTGCAGTTTATCACTGGACCTAATGATAAACTCGTCCATCGGGAACCATTCGAATATCCATTGCACTTGTTCCTAGGTCAGATTATCAAAGAAACACTCTTTGGCAGTTTCCAGCTGAGCAAATCTGTCTGGATTGTGGTCCTTCCAAGCCCTCCGCGAACGTTCTTGGTGATATTGGCTCTTTTGAAGATGTTCTAAGAGCCACAACTGCATAAATAAGTTACAATCCTCGAAGTGTTTAACCCCTCTTTGACAACGGTCTAAGGCTCGGCAAAAAAACAGCTAGGATCATGGGGACAATGCTGAAGGTTTGCCCATCGATCCCTTCCATCAAGGCCCTGGTTACCATGGCTAACCTAGTATAAATCTTTTCCCTCTTTGTCGGGAACACTATCAAGCCCAGAAAGCACACAATGAACCTGAATACCTTACGGTGTATGTGACCCAGAGTGTGATGGAAAACTCGTCATGTTAGGTACAGTATGATTTGTTGTGACCGTATATTTCATACAAGTACTCGAAAGGTATGTAGTATTGTTTCAGACACTCCAGTTCAACATTTTTCTTCAACCCCATCATTATCAGAAAATCTTTGCCCGTGCGGTTCTCAGGAACCAACAACCCAAGGCTTTCCCAAACTAGTCTAGCTAGTCCTCCTATTTCTTCTAAGAGTGGTGTCATTACAATATTCCACAAAGCGGAATACAACTCTTTCACTATCCCAATACAAAGTAGCGGCCTCAATTAGCATATTGTTTGGCTTAGTGTCCAAGAGAGACAAATTGCCCAGATACTTCTTCACGTGTTTCTTATCACTGGAGGAAAGGTCTTCCCACCAGTCTAGGAGCATGGGTGGAATATTTCTGACCATACCGAATCAAGCGACCTCGTGCCTCGTTTTCCGCAAGACAAAACTGGTTAGGCCCTTTCCCCCACCAGAATAAACTATTTATACACTTATGATTAGCATAGAGGCATTTAGTTCTCCAAATTAATGCACAGAACGTGATCATGTTCGTTGGGATTATGAAAACCTCGGTGGACTATTGGATAAAGCTGTCTTAAAGGGTTGTTGTGCGGACGGCACATTAACCCAGCTAAGTTTTACCATGATACATGCACAATATAACAAGAGTAAGGTTTCTATGGGGGTCTAGACCGGTACCCTCGAGCGGACGACTCAAGGGAGAAGACACGGAACCATCGACTGCACTGCTGACCAACTGGTTTTACCGCAAATAAGCCTTTCCGAATTTAGGGGGTGATATAAATAGGAAGAACGCAACCACTCATCAAGCGTTGCTATGGGATTTGTATAGGCACGAGTGGAGTATGATGTTGAGCATGATTATGTAGAAATAAATAAGCAATAAAAACATATTGTCTTGTATTTGAACATTATGAAAGCGATAAATAAAACATTTATAATTGAAAAGCGGTTATAGAAGAAAATAAAGAAACATGTCAGTTTCGTTTTGGGAAAATAAATACTTGAAAAATGAACAATTAATTGCACATAAAGGGGAAAGAGAAAGGGTGAAAGTATTAACTAGGTAAGGCACATGTAGAAAAATTCACAAAGCGATCTGTTAAGGTAAAAGCCTAAAAATCCCCAACAGAGTCGTCATGATGTCGCGCCAATTTTTTCCTCTCTTTCCGGATTAGTCAGGGTTCTTGACATTATTTGGAAAACCCGTTTACTTTTGGGAAAGGGATATAAGGAATTTGAAGAGTCGCCACCTAACGAGTTAAGGTGCGTTAGGGCACCTACTACGGGTCATTTATAACACTAATTGTACAACCAGAGATTGGGTAAGGGCTTGCAGTTACTTCAAATGGAAGGTGTTAGTCACCCCTCGAAGTGCAAAACTATGGGTCCTGGCCAAACTTACTTTATTAATTAAGCAAGTAGCAAATAAGCAGTCTAAGCACACATATGTAAACCAATAAAGGTTTTAACGGATTAGCAGTCTAAGCACACATATGTAAATGGGTGAAAGGGGTCCTAAGTTATTTATCCTATAGGATCATATCCATGCAATGCCCGGTAATCACTCATCAATGAGGGCCTACACGTTGCATTAGCGCACAGGTCATCATATCCTTTTCTACCCATTATCCCACCCCTGGTTATTAAGAGAGTTTTAATTAACGAACTCTAAGTGTTCTGTTACCCGTCCCTTACTTGTGGTCCCGGAGGAGTTTAAGACCTCTAAATCTGGGCAGTTCTAGACAAGCCCCTAAGGTATTTAAAAGTGAAAAAATCTAGGCGACATGCAAATAACAGGTAGGACCAGCATATAAGTGAAGAAGCAGTTAAAAGGGCTCACGTTTACCTCCACATGTAATGCAAAGAAACAACACGTCTCAAACACAGATACATGAAGTTTTCTTTTTTAGAAAAATCCTAGGACAGGATGTCTAGGTGTTCACTAATACACAAAATATGCAATACTGTTTCACAAACTCAATGGCAGGGTCCTAATCAGTTTGCCTACTTAATTTAAGTCTTGTAAAACTTAAGCAGTTTAACATAATCAAAACGCAGTTTCATGTTTATATAGAGATTAATTACCTAAGGCTTGCCTAGGTGTGTGACTGTACACAATTGTAATTACCAGAATTATTAGACAGTTCAGAAGTTGTTTACCCTACAAACATGTTGTTTTAGGTGACACGGACCTTTAAAAGGGTGATTGGTATCAATTATACTCAGAAAACATACACCTATATGTGGGACTATTTTTATTCCTTTTCAGGATTATTGACTTATTCCTATTAAATTAGGCGTATTCAAATGAATGCAAACAGAATTCCTAGAACAGGGTATCTAAGTGCATACATGAAAGATTGTTTTTGTTATAGTTATTCATTAACCTAATAGTGGGATTTCTATGTGAGAGTACTTATGCAAAATTAAAACATGGAATAGTAATATGAAGTATGCTGAAGTAATAAACGTGGAGTCCTAATAACAGGATATCTAATGCGTGTTTAGCATGATTTTGGGTGCAAATGAACACATTAGTCCTAAGACATGGATTATAATGCAAATTCACAGAATAGAAAAACCTAGAAACATGGTTTCTACCCAGTTTTTACCCACAGTATCATACAACAACCCTCTCATTTTCACTAGTCACCCCAATATCTGTTTACAAATAATTATTACAGACCAATGGCTGAATGAATTACATAAAGTAGAACTAACTATAAGAAGCCTGAAGTAGGCCCAAAGCACACCTGATAAGGCCAGGCCTTCAAAAGTCTCAAATGCCAAGGATTTCTTAGCAAATTTCAAGTCCAGGTGTGTCAGTGTTCCCTAAGGACCTCAAGGATACCAGGTCGTTCTCACACCTAGACTTTTCGTAAAAGTTATTGAGTAAGTGCAATGTGGAAGGGCCAGCCCCAGTGTGCCAGAGTTCAAAGGGATCTCAAGAGGGTCCCAAGGTAGTACACACACTAGAGGGCAGAACCTAGGGACTTAGGAGTACAGTGAGAGTGCTTGACATAGTTTTGAAATGTTTTGACAAAAGACAATACTGAAATGACTCAACAAGCAAAGAAGTTTTCTAAAAATAAGGATTGATTTAATGGAAGACAGTTGGAGAACAATGTAAAGAAAATCCTTTTGTAAATCCATAGAACATCCTAGTTTGTTATAGAACAAAAAAGTCCAGCATCACTTAACAACAAATTTTCACACATGGGTAGTGGGAGTTGGGAACATATAGAACACATATAGTGAAACATATAGCAACAGGAGCAAAGAAGACTTTTCAAGAGTTTTATAGGATTAAAGAGTCAGTCATACAACTGGTAGTAAAAACATAGAGCATGGATCACAGAACAACCATGTGGAGACATGTTACACTGCTGACATACATAGAACAAATCAGGTTGAGGCATGCTAGAAAAAAGCAATAGGCAGATCCTTAGACATACTAATCACAAGTTAAATAGGACAGAATTTATACATGCTAGTGATCTAACAGTGTTGTTCAGACATGCTAGGTGAAACAATGAGTTAGACATACTTGTTACACATTGAACAACAAGATGTAAAAAGGAACAAGACTGGAAATCAATGAACTAAAACAGTAAAAGAGCACTGTCACGACCCGAAATCTATTAGGTCGTGATGGCGCCGGACACCACTGTCAGGCAAGCCAATCCTTAACTAGTTGGAATAATTCCTGTTTTAACCATTTTCAAAATCGTTACCTTTCATTGCACTTCATAATCAAATGAATAAATCTTCGTAAATTAAATACGACAGAAAATCAATCCAGTTTGAGAAAATAAATCCCAACATACCCCCAGAACCCGGTGACATAAGTACATGAGCAACTTCTAAGAATTATACAATTATACAACGCTTGTCCGAGGTACAAATTGGACAAAGACTTTAAAGTAAAGTGCAAATACATAGAAGGGAGACTCTGCTAGCTGCGGAACGCTTCCGGATGCAACCCATCTAAGTTTCCAAGTCAACCACTGTGCTATGGAGATACATGTGCAACAAAATCAACAACAAGTGTAGCATGAGTACGAAAACAGCGTGTACTCAGTAAGTATCCCGCCTAACCTCAGAGAGGTAGTGACGAGAGGTCAAATTAGACACCTGCTATAAGTCTGATAAATATAATCAGGTGAGGTGCTAAGCATGAGTATCATATAAAATCAATTAATAACCAGGGATAAGAACCATCAAATTTATTTCACCTTTTACACATCATTTAAACTGGCATTTCAACTTTTTCTTAGGCCGATAAACATGTATAAATCACAGGAAATACGCACTGTTTGTCACATATAAATCACAAGGAATACGCAGTATTTATAATGTATAAATCACAGGAAATACGCAGCATTTAACATGCGCAATCAAAAATGCCGATGGTCGAATGGCGCGGACCAAAAATAATAAATGTGCACTGCCGAGGGTCGAACGACTCGAACCATAGATGCATCTATTTTCCCAGCTCGCGAATCGATCATGCGACGCAGTCAACATAATAATAATAAGGCTAACCTGCTCGCGAATCATAACTGCGACTCAGGTGCTCATATGTACACGTATTCACATAGTAAATCCAAATTATTATCAAGAAACAACTTCTCAAGAAAATGTTAAAAATTCTCTTTTAGGTGAACCTGAAGATAGTATTTAAATAGTGTTTGATATTCATTTGCCAAGTTCAATAATGTTCAATAACATAACCTTATCAGGAACACAATTATCGACGGAGGAATCAATTCTCTTTGTAAATGATTAAGAAAGGTACACTCTAGCCTTCTTAGGAAATAAGTTACCAATTCAATAACATTATCGATCTAATTTTATTGGCAGGATCACATGTACAACACGTAAGGCTTGCTAATGGGTCCTAGATTACCCAGACATAAGCATATTAGTAGCTACTCACGGACTCCCGTCACCTCGTGCGTACGTAGCCCCCGTAAATAATAACATATATTCATTTAGTTCACCTATGGGGACAATTTCCCCCCTCACAAAGTTATAAAGGAGACTTACCTCGCTCTGGAATTCCATAGCCAGCTTCCAAGCACTTTGGACGACTCCAATTGATGCACAACGCCCCAAAACTACCAAATAACGGGCAAAGCAATGAAAATTCACTCTAATACTTGTAACGATTTCAGATTATATAATTTCCCAACTTCGCTCAATGAATTGACCAAAATACCCTCGGGCCCACGTTCCCTGATTCCGAAATTTCTCGAAGGTAAACTCTACCCGTAGCTTTACTAGTTCAAATAAACAATTTACTCAAATATCCATGCTCAATTTGTGGCTAAAATCCAAATTACCAAATTTCTAGGTTTTCTTCAAATTTCCCAATTTTCCCATAATTTTCATGTTCAATCCATGCATAAACCTTGTATTTAACTTGGAAATAAGTAGAAACAACTTACCTTGTGATCCTTGACTAAATTCCCTCCTTGAAGCTGCTCAAAATCGCACATACCAAATGAAAGTAGGAGGAGAAATGACATGATTCTCGCTTAAAAACATTCTGCCCAGACCTCATTTCCGCACATGCGGTCTCCTGCTCGCACCTGCGGCCTCCTCAGCTCCGGCCCAAAACTCGCACCTGCGGCTCCGCACTTGCGGCCAAAGCCTCGCAGGTGCGGTCACACTAGATGACACTAACTTCAGCTCTTCTTCAACTCCAAATACGTTAACCACCCGGAATCCACCCGAGGCCCTCGGGACCCAGTCCAATTACACCAACCTGCCCCAAAACATGACACGGACTTGATCGAGGCCTCAAATCACATCAAACGACATCGTAACGACAAATCGCTTTCAATCCAAATCTTTAAGAAATTAGAATTTCAAACTTCTACATCTGACGCTGAAACCCATCAAATCATATCCGATTAACCCCATATTTTCCACACAAGTCATATTAGACATTACGAACCTGCTCCAACTTCGGGAATCGCAATCCGACCCCGATAACAAAATTTCCACTTCTGGTCGGATTCTTCAAAAACCTTCAAATTTCTATCTTTAGCCAAATGACTTCAAACTGACCTCCGGACATCCGAATTCACTTTCGATCGCGCTCCCAACTCCCAAATCACCATACGAAGCTATTCCCAGACTCGAAATCCCAAACGTACATCAATATATCTGCAATGCGCTTCAAGCCAAACTTAGGAAATTCCTTCAAAAATTGTTGATTTCCACAATATACGCTGAAACGCTCCTGTGTTATCCAAAACCCGATCCGGACATACGCCCAAGTACGAAATAATCATACGAACCTGCTGGAACCTTCAGATCCTTATTCCGAGGTCGTTTACTCCAAATCCTAGTCTTAGTCGATTCTCCAAACTTAAGGCTTCCGATATGAGAATTTTCCTTTCAATTTAACTCCGAACTTCCTGAATTTCAACTCTGACCATACGCACAAGTCATAATACATGAAATGAAGTTGTTCATGACTTCCAACCGCTGAACGATGCGTTAGAGCTCAAAATGACCGGTCGGTTCGTTACATTCTCCCCGACTTAAACATACGTTCGTCCTCGAACGTGCCAAGAATTTCGTTTGAGTTATCTGAAATCACTGTTTAACACCCTGTGCGCCTGCCCGTGCTGCTACAACCCAGTTGAGCATATAAGATTGATCAAATCTGAAGATATCCTCCTTTATCTATACAATAAGCTCAGAACCCAATTTTTTTAACACTTGAAATTCTCTACTAGGCATGTTCCCAATACATGAACATCATGACAATTACCACACGAGGCACCAGAACACAACTGCGTACCTTTGCTAAATCGGCACCATACACCGCATCGTCCATCATCTAACCACAAGGACGCTCCTTGAACCTTAATAGCCAAATTCTACGAATTTGATGCCCCAAATGCACCTTATAATATACATACATATATCCTGCTATAATGCTGACGATACCACCACAACGGAGGAAATGTGTAGAAATTACTAACCAATTGTAGAGTTAATTCAAACATTGAAATCTTTCCTCTTGACGTAGATCATCATCTTATTATGAACCGAGTACTGGCATTGTTCCTTACCAAAATTCAAAAAATCGCATCGCACTGATCTCTGATCCAATACTCTCGTCTCACCCAGTATGAACTGTTCAGACAAAAAATCATCCCAGACATGACGAACAGTCTCACACGATGCCACAATGCGCCAATAGGCCACAACTCGAACACGACACATAATGAAATGACTCAATAAGGGACCACTACACTCACGCACTAATATGAATTTTCCTCTGAATACATGAAGTATAACGTAAGAGAAATAATTATAGGGGCCCGACTCAACATCACACTGCTGCGACATGCAACCCGATCCGAATAACATAACCGTGGCGGCGTGCCACCCGATCCCATCATAAAAATTCACATAAGGAAGTACATACAGAGCCGAATTTGTCGCTATTATAAATTACTGAATACCGGTCACAAGCACGCTAAATGCATAATACCATTAAGGGGAGACTGTGTAAAGACCCATAAAATTTCTTGTTTAAAATAATGCCCGAATAAGTCCCCGAGCTGTTATATCTGTAGAAATTCTTAAAACGGACCTTAATTGTGTAAAAGTACCCCGGAATTTAAAAGAATAAAATTTTCTAGCGGTTGGGCGTTATGCGACGCACTATGCGATCGCATAACGGGTATGCGGACCGCATAATGGTTGCATACCTGGGCAGGAACACTACCCAATTTGAAGACAACTATGCGGTCCATTATGCGATCGCATTTCGGTTATACAGACTGCATAGTTGTAGCATTCTTGCATTTAATTTTTGTGAGGGAGGTTATGTGACGCACTATGCGATCGTATAACGTGTATGCGGACCGCATAGTGGTTGCATACCTGCACAATGTGTTTTTATTTTTAGCCCACCAGCAGGGCCATTATGCGGTCGTCTCTGCGGACCGCATGTCAGGAATGCGATCGCATTCCTGACCGCATTCCTGTGTCGGGCTCCTAATTTTTCTAATTTTAAAACCCGACCCCCAGTTCATTGAAACGCCCCTCCCATTCATTTTTAACCATTTTCTGACTAAGAATAGAGAGAGAAAAGAAGAGAGTTCTTGAGAGAAAGGGGTTTCATCATCCTTTCGGTTTTCTTCAATCACTCAAGCCCGGGAATTTTTGAGTTATTGTCTTCTTCACTTAAAGAGGTAAGTCTCCACCCCATCTCCCTTAAATTTCCAAATTTGTTTTTGGTTAATAAGCAGAACTCCCCTAAAGGAGTTATTAAAGACAAAAGTGAAGACCCTTGCATGCATGTTCATTTATTGTCATAATCTAGTAAAAGGGAGTGGGTTAGGGTAAATATGCACAAAGAAGGGGTTAGAAATTTAAGGGGGTCATATAGCATTCGATAAAATGCCTAAGCAAGTTCGAATTGTGTTCATGGTTCACAATTCTAAGATGAATGTGTTGCCTTATGAATTAGATTGACGTTGCTTGATGGTCCGGTGATTTGTGATAGAAATTAAAAAGGGAAAAATTCGACACAAGGTATGTATGGCTAACTTTAATCTTTGTAAAATCGCTTTGTGGTGCCCGAGCATACGGTACGTGTATTGGTGTGAATATGTGCAACTGGTTGTTCGAAGTGTGTTGAAGCGTGAAGTGTATTTTTTGCCTGTCTTTAGTTGATCACCACACTGATGTGCTATGTGAAACGATGCTAGTAGGATAATGAACCCAAGAGTATGAATGTATATGCTAAAGGCTGTGTAAAAAGTAATGAAAAGGAGTTCTGGATGTAATTGAATAAAACGGCTGTGGCGATATGGTATATGATTCACTATTTGGTCAGGTTTGTTGTGTCACTATTTTACTTTTTATACGTATTATGGGTTGTAAAGAAGCTATATTCCTATTGCTTAAATGTTCTGTGATTGAATTGTGAATTGTCATTGTTGACATGAGATATGATTGTTTGGAGGGATCGAGTTGCGCGCCGCAACAGGAGGGATAAGGGTGATATGTGAGAAGTGATAAGGGTGTGATTGTGATTGTCCAGTGGGATCGGGTTGCACGCCGCAACAGAAACACAACAAATGATTGTGAGTGTCCGGTGGGATCGGGTTGCACGCCGTAACAAAAACATAATAAATGATTGTGATTGATAGGTGGGATCGGGTTGCGCGCCGCAACAGAAGAAATAAGGGTGGAATGTTGAGAAAGAACAAGGGTGGAATTGTAATTCTGATCGTGATTGTGATTGTGATGAAGTGAAAATTGTGGAACTTCCATTGTGTTCTTTCTATATCTTGTGCAGTGATTGTGTGACCCTCTGTCTGTCTCTTGCCTGTGCATTGTTGAGTTTACGTAGAGTAAAGTTTGTTCATACATACCAGTACAAATCAAATGTACTGACGTCCCTTTGCCCGGGGCGCTACATTTTTGTGATGATTGTAGGTGGTTCTATAGCATGTACTCCAGCCCACCGACAGTAGTGCCTCCTCTACGTCCTATCAGCTACCTTGGTGAGCCCCTCTCCTCTCGGGGCCCTGTGTGGTTCATGCCACCTCTTCTTCCGGATTTTTATTTTGGTATTTATGTAAGGTATAGCCGGAGCCTTGTTACCGGCAAGTATTATATAACTCCTTCGTACTCTTAGAGGCTCCATAGACAGGAAATGTGGGTTATGTACATATGTATTTTGGGCAATATAACTTGTAGATCACGTAAAGTAAAACTGTCTGTTATGTATATTTTGTAAGTATTGTACCACATGTTGGTAATGACAGAAATCTATGATTTAAATTTCAGATTGTAAGAATGTGTCGTAATTATAATTGAATAATGTGCATTGGAATCTCGGGGTAATACGTGGGATGGAAAAAAGAATCCAGGTCCGCTTGACTGGAGCTACCCGGTCGAGCGCCGGTCGTGTCCCTCGGCTTTGGGGCGTGACAAACTTGGTATCAGAGCCTAAGGTTTTAAAAGAGTCCTAGGATATCTCGGAGCCGTGTCTAGTAGAGACCTTCTTATCGGTGTGTTGTCGACCACATTTATAGTTAGGGGGCTACATGGACATTTAGGAAATTACTCTTTTTATTGTTATTCTATATCGTGCGGTGAGGTGGAAAGTGGAAATGTCCTTGTCTAATTCATGCTTTGTTCCGAAATTTTTTAGTAATGGCACCAAAGAAGAGAGATCGACTCGTCCCAGAGACCCCTTCAACCAGGTCATCCCGGAGGAATGTTCCAGCAGTAGGGGAGGGCTCCGTGCCCTAAGTGCGGAGGGTTCCATACTGAGGCATGTTATTTAGATCGACCGATATGCTACAGGTGTGGGGTGAGGGGTCATCTTTAGCGGGATTGCCGTGCGCCCAGCCAGGGCATGGGTAGGGGATTTGCCCAGTCATCCAGTTCTTCAGCCGCCACATCTTCAGTGCGTCCTCCAGCTCTAGCAGGACGTGGTGTAATTACGGGTGGGGCTCGTGGTAGAGGTGGACCCAGCCGATTCTATGCTTTGAGTGGTCGCCAGAGTGTAGAGGCTTCTCCAGATGTTGTTACAGGTATTCTTAATGTTGAAGCACTTGATTATTATGCTCTTATTGATTTGGGGTCCTCCTTGTCTTATGTTACCCCGATTATTGCCTCAAGTTTTGGGATAGAACCCGAACAGCTTCATGAGTCTTTCTCTGTATAGACTCCGGTTGGTGATTCTATTAGAGCAGCGCGAGTCTATAAGAATTGTGTGGTCACGGTATGTGTTCGCGTTACCACGACCAATCTTATTGAGCTTGGGATGGTAGATTTTGATATTATTATGGGAATGAACTAGCTTTATCCGTGCTTTGCTAAGCTCGACTACCGAACGAGAGTCATGAGACTCGAGTTTTCTAATGAGCCGGTTATCGAGTGGAAGGGGAATGGTGTGGTGCCGAATGGTAGGTTTATCTCCTGCCTTAAGGCCTCGAAGATGATTAAGAAGGGGTGTGTCTATCATTTGGTCCGGGTCGCGGACACCACTCCAGAGGTGCCTGCTCCCGAATCCGTGCCAGTTGTGAATGAGTTTCTTGAAGTATTTCCGGACGAGCTTCTAGGGATTCCGCCAGATAGAGAGATCGATTTTGGAATTGATGTACTAGCAGATACGCAACCAATATCTATTCCACCATACAGAATGGTGCCAGCAGAGTTGAGGGTGTTAAAGTAGCAGTTGAAGGATTTATTAGATAAGGGGTTCATTCGGCCGAGTGTGTCGCGATGGGGTGCTCCTGTTCTTTTTGTTAGAAAGAAGGATGGGTCACTTTGGATGTGTATTGATTATCGCATGCTCAACAAAGTCACTATAAAAAATAAGTATCCATTGCCTGAATAGATGATTTGTTTGATCAATTGCAATGTGTGAGGTTCTTCTCCAAAATTGATTTACGGTCTGGGTATCATCAGTTGAAGATCAGAGAGAAGGATATTCCTAAGACCGCTTTCAGGACTCGTTATGGTCATTTTGAATTTTTGGTAATGTCCTTTGGGCTGACCAATGCTCCAGCATCTTTCATGGATCTTATGAATAGGGTTTTCAAGCCATTTCTAGACTCCTTCGTGATTGTTTTTATTGATGACATCCTTGTCTACTCGCGGAGTCTGGAGGATCATGCTAATCACCTCAGAGCAGCTTTGCAGACTCTTCATCATCAGCAGTTGTATGCTAAATTTTTGAAATGCGAGTATTGGCTAGAATCAGTCGCGTTTTTGGGTCATGTTGTGTCCAGAGAAGGGATTCAGGTTGATCCCCAGAAGATCGCTGCAGTGAAAGATTGGCCTAGACCAACGACCCCGACAGAGATTCGCAGTATCTTGGGTCTAGCTGGGTATTATCGGAGGTTTGTGGAGGGATTCTCTACCCTCGCCTCCCCATTGACTAAATTGACGTAGAAAGCGGTGAAGTTCCAGTGGTCCGACGCTTGTGAGAAAAGTTTTCAGGAATTGAGGTCGAGATTGACTTCGGCACCGGTATTGACCTTGCCAGAAGGTATAGATGGATTTTTGGTTTATTGCGATGCTTCAAGGGTTGGTTTGGGGTGTGTGTTGATGCAACATGGGAAGGTTATAGCGTATGCTTCAAGGAAACTCAAGAATCACGAGAAGAATTATCTGACGCATGATTTGGAGCTCGCGGCTGTGGTGTTTGCATTAAAAATTTGGCAGCATTATCTTTATTGAGTCCACGTGGATGTGTTCTCAGAGCACAAAAGTCTTCAGTATTTATTCAAGCAGAAGGAACTGAATCTAAGGTAGCGGAGGTGGTTAGAATTTCTTAAGGATTATGATATGAACATCTTGTACCATCCAGGAAAGGCGAATGTGGTGGCCGACGCTCTCAGTCGGAAGTCTATGTGTAGTTTAGCTCATTTGGAAGCGAATCGGAGGCCCTTAGCTCGGGAGGTTCACCAATTGGCCAATTTGGGGGTTTGTCTTTTGACCTCAGGCGAAGGGGTGGTTATGGTGCATAATGGGGCAGATTCGTCACTTGTAGTGGAACTCAAAGAAAAGTAGTTTATTGATCCAGCATTGGCACAGTTGAAGGAGGCAGTCCTGAATAACAAGATTTCAGCATTTTCACTTGGCAGCAATGATGGAGTGTTGCGATGTCAAGGTAGGCAATGTGTCCCAGGTGTAGATAATCTTCGGGAGAGGGTTATGGCGGAGGCTCATAGCTCCAGGTATTCTTTGCAGGTTCTACGAAGATGTATCACGATCTCCGGGAGATTTACTGGTGGAGCGGTATGAAGAGGGGTGTGGCGGACTTTGTGTCTAGATGTCCGAATTGCCAGCAGGTGAAGGCCGAGCATCAGCGGCCTGATGGATTAACTCAACTTATGGAAATACGGACGTGGAAATGGGAGATGATCAATATGGATTTCGTGGTGGGGTTACCTTGCACTCAGCACAGGTTCGACTCAATTTGGGTGATAGTGGATCGACTCACCAAATCAGCCCACTTTTTGCCAGTCAAGTCCACCGATACTGCAGAACGTTATGCTCAGTTGTATATCAAGGAGATAGTCAGACTTCATGCCACTCCAGTTTCTAATATATCCGATCGAGGGGCCCAGTTCATAGCTAAATTTTGGAGGAAATTCAGCAAGATTTGGGCACTCAGGTGAATCTCAGCATGGCTTTCAATCCTCAGACTGGTGGTCAGGCGGAGCGGGCTATTCAGACGCTCGAAGATGTGTTGTGGGCCTGTTCTTTAGATTTCAAAGGTAGTTGGGATGACCATTTTCCGCTTATCGAATTTGCTTACAATAACAACTTTCACGCTAGTATTCAGATGGACCCATTTGAGGCATTGTACGGAAGAAGGTTTAGATCTTCGATTGGATGGTTTGAAGCTGGTGAGACGGAATTATTAGGGCTAGATCTTGTTCACCAAGCTATGGAAAAAGTTAGAGTTACTCAAGAGAGGATGAAAACTGCTCAGAGTCGTCAGAAATCCTATGCAGACGTTCGTCGAAGAGAATTGGGGTTCCAGGTAGATGATTGGGTATTCTTAAAGGTGTCCCCTATGAAGGGAGTGATGCGGTTTGGAAGAAAGGGAAATTGAGTCCTTGATACGTCGGGCCATATCGGATCGCTCAAAGGATAGGACGGGTGGCTTATAGGCTGGAATTGCCCCATGAAATGTCATTAGTGCACCCAGTGTTCCATGTGTCTATGTTGAAGAAAGTGGTTGGAGATCCATCCGCCATCGTTCCAGTTGGGACTATTGAGGTTAATGAAGGGATATCATACGAAGAGACTCCCGTTGTTATTCTTGATAGACAAGTCCGTAAATTGAGAAACAAAGAGATTGCTTCTGTTAAAGTGTTGTGGCGAAGTCAACTAGTCGAGGAAGCCACGTGGGAAACAGAGAATGAAATGAAAGAAAAATATCCCCATCTGTTTGAGCAAGTGTAGTAGTGATCGGGCGAATTATGGTCCCAAGGCAATTTGATGTTGTACTCAGATTCGTGCCAAGGGCACCCCATTTTTCTTTTTTAATTGCCTTATTGTTGTAACTTTCCAATGCGTGCTAGAATTTGTGTACCTGATGTTGATGGTATTCATGATTTGATACTACAAGAGGCCCATAGTTCCCGGTATTCCATTCATCCGGGCGCCACAAAGATGTACCAGGACTTGCGGCAACATTATTGGTGGCGGAGCATGAAGAAGGATATTGTAGCTTATGTAGTTCGGTGCTTGAACTGTCAGCAGGTTAAGTACGAGCACCAGAGAACCGGTGGTTTGATGCAGCAGATTCAGCTTCCCGAGTGGAAGTGGGAGCGTATCACCATGGATTTTGTAGTTGGACTCCCACAGACTCAGAGGATGTTTGATGCGGTGTGGGTTGTTGTTGATAGGCTTACTAAGTCAGCACACTTCATTCCGGTATCAGTTTCGTATTCAGCGGAGAAGTTGGAAAAGATCTATATGAGAGAGATTGTTAGATTGCATGGGGTGCCCATATCCATTATATCAGACCGAGGTACTCAGTTTACCTCGCATTTCTGGAGAGTATTTCAGCGACAGTTGGGCACACAGATTGAGTTGAGCACAACGTTTCATCCTCAGACAAACGGACAGTCCGAGTGTACTATTCAGATTTTGGAGGATATGTTGTGGGCTTGTGTCATTGACTTCAGTGGTTCATGGGACCAGTTCTTGCCTTTAGCTGAGTTTTCCTACAACAACAGTTATCAGTCGAGCATTCAGATGGCCCCGTATGAGGCGTTGTTTGGTAGGCGGTGTCGGTCGCTAGTCGGATGGTTTGAGCCGGGAGAGGCTAGAATGCGTGGTTCTGAGTTAGTCCAGGATGCCTTGGACAAGGTGAAGATCATTCAGGATAGACTTCGTACAGCTCAGTCCAGGAAGAAGAGTTATGCGGATCGCAGAGTTCGAGATTTGGCCTTTATAGTAGGAGACCGGGTATTTCTTCGAGTGTCGCCCATGAAGGGCGCGATGAGGTTTGGGAATAAGGGCAAGTTGAGCCCTAGGTACATTGGTCCATTTGATATTTTGGATAAGGTAGGAGAGGTGGCCTACAGACTTGCTTTGCCACCGAGTTTATCAGCTGTACACCCGGTGTTTCATGTATATATGCTTCGGAGGTATATTGCGGATCCATCTCATGTACTTGATTTCAGTGGTGTCCAGTTGGAAAAGGATTTGACTTATGAGGAGGAGCCGATAGCCATATTAGCTCGGCAGGATCGTCAGTTGAGATCGAAGAGTTATCCTTCGGTTCGTGTTCAGTGGAGAGGTCAGCTTGTTGAGGCAGCTACCTGGGAGTCCGAGTCCGATATGCGGAGCCGTTATCCCCACCTTTTCCCTGATTCAGGTACCTTTCTATATCCGTTCGAGGACGAACATTTGTTATAGAGGTACAGATTGTTATGACCCAAAAGGGTCATCTTGTGTAAATTAAATAAAAAAAATGTGTTCCGAGGCCCCGAAAGCCTTTGCTTATCTCACCTCGATGTGCGTGTGAAGCCCGGACGCGTAGCCGGGAAGCCTTTATGTGGAAATTTGATAAAAAGTTGAATTTATGTTAATTAATTGAATAAAGTTGACTTTGGTAAACATATTTGGTAAACGGACCCGGACCCGTGATTTGACATTCCCGGAGGGTCCGTAGGAAAATATGGGACTTGGGCGTATGCCCAGAATCAAATTCCAAAGTCCCAAGTTCGAGAAATGAATTTTTAAAGGAAATTATTTTCTGAAAATTATAAAGACTTTTGAAAATGAACTTTGATGTGAAACCTGTGTTACCGGGCCTGTATTATGGTTCCAGAGCCCGGAACAGGTTCAACATTTGTTATATGAGTTATCTGTAAAATGTGGTAAGAAACTAACTTGGTTTGACGTGTTTCGGATCAAAAATGGAAAATTTGATAGTTTATGAAGTTTTAAGAAATTCTAGAGATTTTGAGGTTTAATTCGATGTTTAAGATGTTGTTTTGGTGTTTTCAGTACACGAATAAGTCCGTAGGATGTTTTTGAGGATGTTTGTATATTTGGTTTTGAGCCCCGAGGGCTCAGGGGTGTTTCGGGTAGGTGTTCGGAGTGTTTGAACTCAAGGAAGCAGTGTTGGTGCACCAATTCTTGTGTACCTGCACCTGCGAGCCTAGTGTCGCAGGTGCGAGACCACAGGCGTGCCGACGTGTCCGCAGGTGCGGTCCCTCTCACAGATGCAGACCATGCTCCGCAAAAGCGGTTCCGCAGGCGCGACCCCCTGTGGGCCTTGCCTTATTCCGTAGGTGCGATCCGTTTTCCGCACCTGCGAGAGCACAGGTGCGACTCAATTACCGCAGGTGCAAGTGTCAAGCAGTGAAGTTTATTAAAAACATTTTCAGACGTTCTTCTTCTCACTTTTTTCCAAAAAATAGAAGACCTAGGGCGATTTTCTCAAGAGATTTTCTTCCCAAATCGTAGGTAAGTGTTCACTAACCGATTTCCTTCAACATTCTATGGTCTTTCATCAATTACCATCAAGAATCCTAGGGTTTTAAAGGGTAGAAATTGGGATTTTGGGTAGAGTTAGGGACTTTCGAATTTTTGGGAATTCAACCTCGTTTTGGGGTCGGATTTCAAAACAAATTGTATATTCGGGCTCGTGGGGGAATGGGTGATCTGGTTTTGGTCCGAAACTCGAGTTTGGACCAAGCAGGCCCGGGGTCAAATTTTTTAATTTTTGGAATAATGTTGGGAATATTATAATTAGGCTTTGGAATTGAATTATTGAGTAATTATTGATGTTATTGAGTCAATTATGTCTAGATTCGGTTATTTCGGAGTCGGATTCGAGAGGAAAAGCACTGATTGAGGCTTGATTTGCATTCTTGGAGCCGAGGTAAGTGTTTGGCCTAACTTTAGTGAAGGGATAGGTGTTGAGTCATATGTGCTACTTGTTTTATCATGTTCAATGTATAGGTGAGGTGACGAGTACCTATGCATTTTTTTGTCAAGCATGCCCGTGAGTATATTTTTGTGAATTACATGTTATTACTCCGATATTTATAATGTTACGAAGTAGTTTTTCTTTTGGGAAGTTGTTTAATTGCTGAGAATACTCTCTTAAGTACTTGTAAGATGACGTATCCGTTTAGGACCCAATTCATCAAGTTATGTACTCGTAAGAGATTGGTTATAGTTGAGTCTCTTGCCGGGCAATGTTACTGTTTTGGTTGATATTCCCCTTGCTGGGTGGTTATGAACTGTATTTCACACTGTTGAATTCCTTGCCAAATTGTTATGTGTTGTTGAATTGGGTAAGGAAAAGTGTAAAACAACGAAGGGTGATGTCGTGTATTCATTTCATTGATTTCATTCATTTCATAGTGAGGAAGAGAGTAAAAGCACGAAGGGTGATGTCTTTCCATGATTTATATTGCTTTCATTTATACATTGCATAGTGAGGAAGAGAGTAAAAGCACGAAGGGTGATGTCTTTCCATGATTTATATTGCTTTCATTTATACATTGCATAGTGAGGAAGAGAGTAAAAGCACGAAGGGTGATGTCGTGCCATGATTTATATTGCTTTAAGTTATACATTGCATAGTGAGGAAGTGAGTAAAAGCACGAAGGGTGATGTTGTGCCATGACTTTACATTTAAAATCACGAAGGAACATGCCATGCCAATTCATATATTTATTGCATTGTGAGGACGAGAGTAAAAGCACGAAGGGTGATGTCGTGTACATACTTGTTTGAGTTACTATTTCTTGTTGACTTGTTTCTTTTGTATAGTTGGTTGTTCAGTAATTAACCTTTGATTCTCACTTGTTACCCCCATTACTTGTCCCCGTATTACCATGCTTAACTGCTTATTTCTTGCTATTTTCTCTGATATATATTATAGAACTGTTCAGGTAAATTGTTGTTGTCGTGTTCAGCCTCGTCACTACTTCGCTGAGGTTCGGCTCGGCACTTACTCAGTACATGGGGTCGGTTGTACTGATGCTACACCTGCACTTCTTTATGTTGTGCAGATTGCGCAGCCGCACCTGGTGGACACCGTTAGAGGGAGTATCCGTTGGTCCATACGGGCGACACCGAGGTAGTTCCGCAGACGTTCGTGGACCTTTACGTCACCTTCTATCTTTTCGTTTATGTCTTATCTTGGTATCACATACAATTATATTGTTCATTTCAGACTCTTGTTGTAGTAATCTTAGGCAGTCCGTGTGATTTTGTAACACCAATTCTGGGGGGATTATGTACGGAAATTTTGTGACAATTATTATATTAATATATAGACTCGCAGCTTCCGCATTATTAATTGTTTATGTTCATTGTTTCACTTTTAAATGACTTAAGTAAAGAAAGTTAGTAAATTAACTCAAACGTTGGCTTGTCTAGCGGGTTCAATGTTAGACGCCATCACTGCCTGAAGGTGGGATTTCGGGTCATGACAGTAATCCTCCATTAAAGAAAGCTTAATCAAAACATGGTTGTCTTCAATGAGTCCAACTGAACAAGAACACTTTAATTCACATGAATACCAGGCCTACCATATGAGAACTTACCCAATACTGCCAAGTTTAATCCTTGTTGAGCAATAGATTACCTTACTTCTTTCTTTTTCCATCGTATCATCGGCTCACCACGGAGATATTCAATTTGTTTTAGGGCTACGTTAGGATTCTGCGTGGGAGCATTTAATGCTTTAGGTTGTACTAATTGTGCATAGTTTAGGGTTTGATATTTTCTTTGTGGGCTATGGGGAAGGGTTTGACGACTGACTAACCTCAGGCGGAGGCTGGCCAGTGATCGAGAATCCATTAAGGGGCTTCGTGAGGCTTCGAGCTTCTGTCAGCTCCAACTCGCCAATCGCTAGAGCTAGGGTTTATTTGAGCCTATTAACTCATATGATATCAATTATCAACTTTTGATTTTTTTTATTAGACACGATAGGTGCCACTTACTTATGGAGTGTATACATTATGGTAGTGAGACCATTGTTATAAGAACATTTCTTATTCAATACTATTATTAGGTTGAAGCCTTCTTCCCTCAACTAGTCTTACGTTGTACTACTTAGTGGACACCTTCTGACTGTTGTAAAGTTGCGAGCTTATTACATCGTATACCAAAGGAATTTTTTATGTCCTTCCGCGCCTATTATTTTCCTTAGTTACTTACATCCGTGCCCTTGTGCTCGTAGGGTTGCTTCTGAAATTAAATTTTAGTTGTCTCTCTAATGGAACTCTCTTTTATTTCCGTAACACTTATATTGTACCTTCTACTACCCCAACTCCAATTGAATATTTCTCGAGCATTACGATGTCGTATCTGAGAGACTGAATTTCCTATGTTGGGTTTCACTATGTTTATCTTACATGATCTACTGATTTATCGAGGACCTCTTGTTTAGCTATAACTAGGCTCTTCCTGAATCAACTACTGACTACCCGTTCATCCATTCTCATACTTATATTATGTGTAATCCCTCTTGGGTTATGTCCTTTGTCTTAACTCACATCTCTTACGGGATCCTTATGTATCAAGTGTTTATTCCCATTTCTTTATCAGTATCATCGATGCGAAACCCTTATTGATTCTCCCTGGCGTCATGCTTGCATAATGTTCTGGAGTCATATTATATCTGTAGGATCTGAATAAATGCAATCTCATTCCTTTCATCTTGTTACCGCATTCTTTCTTTACCATTCGATAGTTACATCTTCATCTTTGGCTTTTTTTTTCCACATCTTCACTAACATATTACTCGCCTTGAGATAACCCTTCTACAGCAGGGATAATTGAATTTCTTACACACAAGGGTGACACCTGGTGTAACTGGCACATTTAGCCCCTTAAGCTTAGCTCTGCTCATAATGCTTGCTTTAGGGAAGCGTCTTCCTGAATAACCTTTAAAGGTTATTATTCTATTGTTCATTCTATTATTGTCGTAACACGATCTTAGAAACGATGTCGGCTATTACCAATTCCTTAGATCCCTAATTCATGTTCGTTTTGTTTTTGTTTACTACCCTATACTAATTTTTATTACTCGAGGGTCTAACTGTTTCTTCTTGGTAATCACGTTGGACTCAGCAACTGATTTCTCGAAATGAGGATATGACTTTAGGGCTTATAATTTTATTGTCTTAAGGCATGTCTCCTCTTATCTTTTCCTTCACTTGACTATAGACTCTATCATCCTGTCATACTTTGATTTACCGTTATCACTCATTTATCACATATTACTCATAATGTTTCATTTACTCTCTTCTTATTCTCCTACTAATATTTCTGTCTTTCACCTTATTCAGAAGACTTCAACAAAACGTTCTTTAACCTTTTAGCTCCCCCTACTTCATCTACTGGCTCTTCGAGACGCCTAACATTCTCCCTTTTTTTACTAGGGGCTGGAGTCATACTAAGGTAAATATTTATCCCTTCTAGGATCCCACGGCCTATCTTCTGAAATTTCTGAATATTCTAGTATTCACATTTGACTGTACTATTCTAGAGTTCACCATATGGGTATCTCACAAAGAGATCTATTACTACATTTGCACTGTCCTTCGGAAATGATAGCTAATGATAACAGTCAATCCACAATTTGGGTTACTCTAACCCTAGTGGGATCCTGATATCCCATCCTGCTTTTAAACTATATATGTTAGCTTTCATATGGCATAACTAAGATGGGTGTGGACAATTTTATATACCTCTATTATTGTTGAACGTAATTCATAATACTTATATTTCTCTACCTCAACTGTAAATACTGATAATCTACACAAACTGGGTACCTCGTACCTTTCTTCACCTTGTTTCTTTTACTTGTTGAAACGTGTATCTACCTTCTGACTCTCTTATTGCTTTTCACCATATAGGTGGATAGATATTCGTGCCTTAGGGATTCTTATCAAGAATCTTACACGTCTTAGACACACATAATTTGTTGAAGACCTCACATTTACTCATCATAAGCATGATGCAAAATCGAGTTCATCTGACTTAATTCGTCCACAGCCACATTCAATCTATTACCAACTACCTTTGTGAATGTAGGTATCGTTGTATTACGAATAAAGTAGAATTTAGGAGTTTAAATTCTTACATCTGAGCTCTGCCACATGATTTAGAGTAAGAAGAAGAGTAATAGTCCTAAATGCCTTGTAGCCTCTTGCTTATAAGTCTGGTGCACAACACACCCATAAAAGAGACTCTACTTGATACGGCTTGTAGACTCCCTTGGACAGAACTACTCTGATACCACTTCTGTCACGACCCAAACTAAAGGGCCACGACGGGTACCCGGTATCTTACTCAACCGAGTACCAATGTAACATATCTTTCTTATCGTACTATCATGGGTAAATGGGCCAAAAACGCCGCCATGAGATAACTAGAATAAATATAAATACATACTAGACATATGATGACCCAACATAATATAGAAACTTATACATGCGACATACGGGCCTATAAGGCCAACATGATCATTTGTTCACTCAAAACGTAGGCCGACAAGGCTATTCAAGTATCCATATACATGACATCTGTACACAAGCCTCTAAGAGTACATATGTCACACCCCAAATCCAATAAAGGTCGTGATGGCGCCGGACTCCGCTGTCGGGCAAGCCAACACAAAGGAGTTAACTAACTCTTTATTTTATTACTCTTGAAATCATTCCTTTTCACTACATTAAATGATAATTAACGAACTTTCGCTAAGTTAACAATAATGTATGTAACAAACTTAAATAATGAATAAATCCCCTAGTCATCCAAAAACACGGTGTCACAAGTGCATGAGCAATTTCTAGGAAACAAATGAAATAAAATAACCGTCCGGAATACAAATGGATAGTAGGAAAAATACAACACAATACTCTAAAGGAGACTCTGCTGGCTGCGGACGTCTCAGGAGGTGCAGCTCACCTAAGTCTCCATATCAACCATGCCGTTGGGCGGAGCAAGGCCGCTGGACATACATGTGATGCACAACAAGTGTAGTATGAGTACGAAAATAACGTGTACCCAGTAAGTATCCCACCTAACCTCGAAGTGGTAGTGACAAGAGGTCGACTTTGACACTTACTAAAGGTCAAATTAATAAACATATATGTGACACTAAGCATGGATGTCATAATTAAATAACAAATAACAACGGGAATAGACAACTTCTTTCATATTTATAGTTTTGGTTTCCGTCGTTTAAGTTGAAAACTTATATCTCAAGGCAATTGAACAGTTCAAATCATAGAAAGTACTCAGCAAATATCATGCGCAAGTAATGCCGAGGTCATATGACCCGGTCCAACATAAATATAAATGGTGCACTGCCGGAGGGTCAAACGGCGAGAACCATAGATGCATCTATTACCCCGCTCACAAATCATACGTGTGACGCGATAAATTATACATAATAGAGTTACCCCGCTCGCAAATCATACATGCGACGTAGGTACTCATAGATACACACATTCAAACAGTAAATCCATACTTTATCAGGAAACTAATTACCCAAGAAAGTGATAACTTCTCTTTTAATGGTCAAGAAGAAGGTGTATAATTTTTTCTAGAAATTCATTTGCCAAGTTTGATATGATTTAAACATTGTAAATTCATCAGAAAAATTACAAATACGGCAAGTAAAGCATGCTTTTGGGTCCTATACTACCCGGACATAAGCATAATACGAGCTACGCATGGACTCCCATCACCTCGTGCGTACGTAGCCCCCCACAAATAGTAGCACATGATTAATTATTTCACCTATGGGGACAATTCCCTCTTACAAGGTTAGACAGGAGACTTACCTCGCTCGGAAGCTCCATAGCCGGCCTCCAAGCCTTTCCAACAACTCTAACCGATGTCCAACGCTCCGAAACTAGTCAATAAATGTACAAACCCATAAAAATATATTTTAATACTCACGACAATTCAATTTAAAAAAATTCCAAAGTCGATAAAACACCCTCAGGCCCAAGTGCCCGGATACCGAAAAGTTTCGAAGATAAAGTTTACCCACAACCTCACAAACACAAATATATAATTTACTCTCAATTTCATGCCCAAAATCGTGGTCAAAATCCAAGAATACCAAATTTCTCGGTTTTCCTCAAAATCCCAAGTTTCTACTAATTTCCATGTTAAAACATATACGCAATCTATGTATTGAACTCAAACTAGTATAAACCACTTACCTCATGCTTGGTGGTTAAAATGGCACTCCCAAGTTGCTCCAAAACGGCTTCCATGAAAGAAATGGGGTGAAAAATAAGCCAAACCCCGATTTTAAAGAACCTCACTACCTGCAGCCTTTCTGCACCTATGGTCACTTCACCGATTTTGCTGTTCCGCAGGTGCAGTCCCAACTACTGCGTCTGCGGTTTTCCAAAAGGCCCCTCGCTCCGCTTCTGCGCTTCCTCTTCCGCAAGTGCGGTCCCGCTTCTGCGGCAAGATGATCGCATCTGCTGTCCCATCATTTTCCTCTCTCAACTGCATCTGCGCTCCTTTGGCCACTTTTGCGGCTGCGCACCTGCGACCAAAACCTCGTAGGTGCGGCCATACAATATGACAACAGCCCTCAACCTCTTCTCAAATCCCATTTTTGATCCGTTAAACACCTAGAATGCACCCGAGGCCCCCGGGACCCTATCCAATCACACCAACCAATTCCAAAACATGATGGGAGCTGCTCGAGACCTCAAATCACATCAAACAATGCCAAAACCATGAATCGCACTCAAATTCAAGCTTAATGAACTTTAGAAATTCAATCTTCAACATTCGATGCGGAAACATATCAAATCACTTTCGATTGACCCCAAATTTTGCACACGAGTCATATTTTACATTACGGACGTACTCCAACTTCCAGAATCGGAATCCGACCCCGATATCAAAAAGTCCAGTTCCGGTCAAACTTCATAAAAAATACCTCCAATTTTCTAACTTTAACCAAATGACTCAAAAATGACCTACGGGCCTCCGAATCCACTTCTGGATGCTCTCCCAATACAAGAATCACCATACGAAGCTATTCTCAGACTCAAAATCCCAAACAGACATCGATAACACTGAAACACACTTCAACCCAAATTTATGAACTTCTCCCAAAATGCCAACTTCCACAATGGACGCTGAAACGCTCCCGGGTCATCCAAAACTTAATCCGGACATATGCCCAAGCCCGAAATCATCATACGAAACTACTGAATCTTTCAAATTTCGATTCTGAGGTCGTTTACACAAAAATCCGATCTTAGTCAATTGTTCCAACTTAAAGCTTCCGAAACGAGAATTCTCTTTACAATCAGCTCCAAAGCTCCCGGAATTCAATTCCGACCCTACGTAAAGTCATAATACCTAAAGTGAAGCTGCTCATGGTCTCAAACCGCAGAAGAACGCACTAGAGCTCAAAATGATTGGTTGGGTTATTATATTCTGTCCCACTTAAACATATGTTCTTCCTAGAACGTGCCAAGAACTACGCTGGAATTGTCTCAAATCACTATTTAAAACCTCTTGCACCTACCCGTGCTACCACAACCCAGTTGAGCATATTAGCTCGAACAAATCTAAAGACTCTCCATTTTATTTAGTCAAGATAGCCTTGGATCCAATTTACAACATCTGAAATTCTCTACCAGGTTTGTTCCCAACATACGAACACCTTATCAATCTCTATGAGATGCACCAATACATGATTGCATACCTTTGCTGAATCCACCCTATGCACTGCATAACTTACATGACCAAAATAATATCCTCTGATAACAGTACCTAGAGTTTCATGAATCTGATATTCACAATGCACCTCATGACATATATAAGTCTTGTTTCAACTATGGCAATACGGCCACGACAGAAGAAACATGTAGAATTCCATAACCAACTGTCGAGACAACAAATCATTAAGTCTATAGTCTTTGATACACTTCATATGATCTACTTGCACTGATCCTAGATCCATTAATCTTTTCTCACCCAATATAAGTTGCCCAAGAAATAAGCCACCCCAGACTCTGCCAAAATCTCATATGATTCAACGATGTGCTAATAAGCCCCAACTCGAACGTGATACATAAGGAAAATGAACTCTGGAAGGGACCACTCAGCTCACGCACTGATATGAACTTTCCTCATAAAATGGGAAGTAGAACTCACAAAAACAGGATATATAAAACCATACTCAACATCACACCGTTGCGGCGCCCTACCCGATCCCACTATGATACCCGTGGCAGCTTGCCACCCAATCTATGCATAATAATCTATTAGAAAGTACTCACCGAGCTAAAATAGTCATAACTACAAAATACCGAATATCAGTCATAAGCAACGTTAAGGGAACAATCAATCCTGGGGGACATATAGCGGCATAAGCTACAAAACTCAAGCACAACTGAGGTGCAATATATGATCTGAATCTCAGGAGCCATACTGCTCACAGACACCATCACTACGCGGAATGTAAAAGCATAACAAAATTATCAAGTCGCTCACAACTTACATGGCACAATATAGTATTACATGAATTAGCTGGCGAAATAACATCCAACGTCCTAATACTCATCCATAAGAAGCGCCATACTGAAACAAACACACCTGGCCTAATATATAGCCCATATTCATATTTGAATCCATCCACAAACCTCAAGTCGATTCTAATCACTCCGAACTAGGCTAATAACCTTTCATGGGTCCATAACAACCTCTTTTTTTCTCATAACACACAAGAACAACCATCATAACTGGAGAAAAGCTCCACCGTCCATAGCCCAATAAATCGAATGCCCTTCAAGCATAAATTCTCAATCAAGTGACTGCATGTCACACTTATACAATCTTCCCGTGAGATTCGCTCCCACGACCTTCTGCACACGGTAACAAGTCTGCACATCCATACCACCAGTCACACTAATGATGTAAAGAAAATCAAAAATCCATATCCAAAATGTAAAGCCTACTACACAAACACCGATCTCAGGTGGAGCTCGAGACATCTTTGCAAAAACTGAACCGCAATTCTTGAATCCCCAACTTTCAAATTTCATACCGCTCACTGCCCCTAACGTGCCAATATGCGATAGTACAAGAATTTCATCATAACTCCTTAACCATTAATAGGGTGAACACTTCATCATATAAAATTTTCTTACTTAACTCGTTCCAAGAGAGTCGTAGCAACACGCGGGTGAATCCTCATAACTGCAGAACACTCAAATTATCAAGTAGTGGTCTAAACCACCATAATCCTTTCGGGATTTACACACAACAGGACATAATACTTGGATACTTCCAATAAAAGTCAATTACGGCAGCCGTCAAACCTCACACATATCGTCACAACTCACAGGCATAATCTAGTCACGCTGAAGGTACTAATCACTGCCACCATCATGCCAATTCAACCATGCCTAACCAACCTAACTTCTCCTAATTATCCTTAATTGCCTAAAAAATAATAGTAACTACATTTAGCATAGAACGAACTCAATCCCCACTCATCCCGACTGGCCTTGAATCATGAGACCACGCTGTCTCCATCTCACAAACTGTCTTATACCCTCCTTGTGCACATATTCGCACCCTCAACAGATACACCCGTTCTGATAATTCCTTTACGATTCAAAAGTCATTCTTCTCTCATTCCTCCAATTTCTACTCTGCAAGCCGAAGATATCAGAGAGCATTCCATGCCTATTTTATAATCCGCTACAAAAGCTCGATCCTTAACCGTACCTCGGGTTTGAAATCCTTAGGCACCGCATTTTAACCTTTGAATTCACTAGGACCATTGTTGAGAATCATCCACTTTGGCTTAGTCCCGAATATAATCATCCCTAAGGCTCATTTGGCACCTGAACACCCATCTTGATAAAGCATCGGCTGAATAACTTCCATTGCAAATCGCATCTATACGAAGCATAAGTCCTGAATTTTCCCCAATGCCCGAACATGAGTCGATAAGTCCAACTATAGCACACCTCTATCAATTCTTTTGCTCAAACTACCGCTTATGTTCTTTTACCTTAGCTGCAGTAACTCATCAATACGTCGATAACCCAAAACCCCAAAAATAGATAACCATGCAACCCAATCGTAGGCGGTGGGACTCTCCCACTTAGGTTGAACCCACTCATTACACAACTCTGGAATCCAACACGATTCTTTCTTCATTGATGACATGACCTTGCACAATCGACCCGCCAAATTCCTCGAAGTCCTTCTGTTAGCATTTCACGAACACTCTGAATCTCTAGAAACATCCACATATTCGACCTCTTACTGGATAGTCAGTAGAATTCTTCCAGATACTTTGTCAACCATGCGACCGGTGACCTGCTTACAAGAGATAACCCACCAGCGGAAATTACCTACCGACATCCCCCAATGATGTTGCACTGTACAACCCTACGACATCAATCACCCATCCTGAGCCCCTTCTCATTCACCCACGACACATAGTCCGATTACTTTTATGGACATTGGCTAAACGTGCGACAATAACATCCAATTCGAAGTTATATTGGATCCTTATTCATATCAAGCAACTCCCTTCATATCTAATCTCCCGCGGTATAATAGCCAATATTTAAAATTAAGCGCGTCGACCCAATCACCGTCCACTAAAATTCTAAAATAACTCTAAACTTCTCCTCAAGATGTGTTGCTATCCTACCACAGAACCCATATGCTACGTTGCCACTCTCCTACTTTTGTCAAACTCACTCCTTTAAGAAACTACCCGACTTTCGCTTCTTACACCTGGATTTCAAGAAATTTAACCATCGCCAGACACTTCCCACATGTCCTTCCTCATCCTCTGCTGCCTAGTTGTTGCCTTAGATCAATATCTATCTCTGTAGCACTTGAACCGATAGATTGCTGGTAACTTCAACCCCTTACGAAGATCCTCCTTCTCGAGCCGTCAGCATTAGAAATAAGCATTCAATCCGGAACCACCGCACCCCGCGATCTCTAACAGCCAATTCTCCAATATTATCTCACAATATCCATCCCAAAGGCGAATTGTAGAAGATCATATCACCGACGAACTTAACATATTTAATAGAGGATGACGACATCACGCCGCAGATGAAAATTCCACCACACTTGAAAATACCCAGTCTCGTTACTATATTAACCCAAACTTGAAAACTTATAGTCCGATTGCCTTTCCTCCGCTGGAAATGAAATACCGAATCTCTGAATTGTGCTATGAGTATACCTCCTTTCAAGTCATTCAATGCCCCGACACATGGGCAAGCATCCTACTATCACATTTATTACTGCGTGATAAAAGTTCATGGGCATCATAGCAACTTGTGCATAGTCTCAAAGCTCTCTGAAGTACAACTACTAAGCTGAAACAACAGAGGATCCTTCCGCAAGGTGATGACAATATCCCAAACAACTACACATGGAGAAACAATCCGCACCACATCTGTAGTACCATTACAATTCCTCAATTCCATATTTATAACAAGCGCTTCACGTCGCATAAGATTGAATGGAAAGGAAATAAAGGAATAAGCCTCAAAGGAATCAAAACCCATGATGAGGACTCAAGAAGGGAAGTGCTCCTAACAGCTCTGTAGCCTCTCGAAGATAAGCACAGACGTCGCCGTACCGATCCGCAAGACTTTACTAGACTTGCTCATGACTCGTGAGACCTAAGTGAACCTATTCCTCTGATACCATGTTTTCACGCCCCAAATCTAATAATGGTTGTGATGGCGTCGGACTCCGCTGTCGGGCAATCCAACACAAAGAAGTAAACTAACTCTTTATTTTATTACTTTTGAAATCATTTCTTTTCACTACATTAAATGATAATTAACGAACTTTCGCTGAGTAAGAAATAAAGTATTTAACGAATTTAAATAATGAATAAATCCCCTAGTCATCCCAGAACCCGGTGTCACAAGTGCATGAGCAATTTCTAACAAACAAATGAAATACAATAACCGTACGGAATACAAATGGACAATAGGAAAAATACAACACAATACTCTGAAGGAGTCTCTGCTGGTTGCGAACGTCTAGGGAGGTACAGCTCACCTAAGTCTCCATATCAACCATGCCGCTGTGCCGAACTAGGTCGTTGGACATACATGTGCATGTGCAACAAAATGCACAGCAAGTGTAGTATGAGTACGAAAACAACATGTACCCAGTAAGTATCCCGCCTAACCTCGAATAGGTAGTGACGAGCGGTCGACTTTGACACTTACTAAAGGTCAAATAAATAAAACTATATGTGACGCTAAGCATGGATGTCATAATCAAATAACAAATAACAACAGGAAGGGACAACATCTTTCATATCTATAGTTTCAGTTTCCGTCATTTCAGTTGACAACTTACATCTTAAGGTAATTGAACAATTCAATTCACAGAAAGTACTCAGCAAATAACATGCGCAAGTAATGCCGAGGTCATATGACCCGGTCCAACATAAATATAAATGGTGCACTGCCGGAGGGTCGAACGACGCGAACTATTGATGCATATATTACCCCGCTCGCGAATCATACGTGCGACGCGATCAATTATACATAATAGAGTTACCCTGCTCGCGAATCATACATGTGACGCAGGTACTCATAGATACACACATTCAAATAGTACATCCACACTTTATCACGAAAACAATTACCCAAAGAAGTGATAAATTCTCTTTTAATGGTCAAGAAGAAGGTGTTTAATCTTTTCTTGAAATTCATTTGCCAAGTTCAATATGATTTAAACATTTTAAATTCATCAGTAAAATTACAAGTACAGCAAGTAAAGCATGCTTTTGGGTCCTAGACTACCCAGACATAAGCATAATAGTAGCTACACACGGACTCGCGTCACCTCGTAGCACATGATTAATTATTTCACATATGGGGACAATTCTCTCTTACAAGGTTTAGACTGGAAACTTACCTCGCTCTGAAGCTCCATAGCCGGCCTCCAAGCCTTTCCAACAACTCTATCCGATGCCTAACGCTCAAAAACTAGTCAATAAATGCACAAACCCATAAAAATATACTTTAACACTCACGAAAATTCATTTAAAACAATTTCCCAACACCGCTCGAAAAGTCGATAAAATCACCCTCGGGCCCACGTGCCCGGATTCTAAAAAATTTCGAAGATAAGGTTTATGCACAACCTCACGAACTCAAATATATAATTTACTCTCAATTTCATGCCCAAAATCGTGGTCAAAATCCAAGAATACAAAATTTCTAGGTTTTCCTCAAAATTCAAAATTTCTACTAATTTCCATGTTAAAACATTTACGCAATCAATGTATTTAATTCAAACTTGTATAAACCACTTACCTCATGCTTGGTGGTGAAAATGGCACTCCCAAGTTGCTCAAAAACGGATCCTCTGAAGAAATTGGATGAAAAATAATCCAAACCCCGATTTAAAAGAACCTCACTCACTCCAGCCTTTTTGCACATGGGGTCACTTTACCGCTTCTGCGGTTCCGCATGTGCCGTCCCAACTATCGCTTTTGCGGTCTTCCACAAGGCCCCTCGCTCCGCTTCCCCGCTTCCTCTTCCGCATGTGCGGTCTCGCTTATGCTGCAAGATGACATCATCTGCGGTCCCAACATTTTCCTCTATCAACCGCATATGCGCTCCTTTGGCCGCTTTTGAGACTCTGCACCTGCGACCAAAACCTCGCAGGTGCGTTCACACCAGATGACAGCAACCCTCAGCCTCTTCTCAAATCTCATTTTCGATCCGTTAACCACCCGGAATCCACCCGAGGCCCAGGGGACCCTGTCCAATCACACCAACCAATTCCAAAACATGATGCGGACCTGCTCGAGGCCCTAAAATCACATGAAAAACAATGCCAAAACCATGAATCACACACAAATTTAAGCTTAATAAACTTTAGAACATCCAACTTCAACATTCGCTACCAAAACCAATCAAAGCACGTATGATTGACCCCAAATTTTGCACACAAGTCGTATTTGACATTAAAGACCTACTCCAACTTCCGGAATCGGAAGCCGACCCGATATCAAAAAGTTCAGTTCCGGTCAAACTTCTTAAAAAATTTCCAAATTTCTAACTTTAGTCAAATGACTCCAAAATGAACTACGGATCCCCAAATCCACTTACGGACGCGCTCCCAATACCATAATCACCATACAAAGCTATTACCAGTCTCGAAATTCCAAACTAACATTGATAACACTGAAACACACTTCAACCCAAATTTATGAGCTTATCCCAAAATGCCAACTTTCACAATAGACGTTGAAATACTCCTGCGTCATCCAAAACCCAATCCGGACATACGCCCAAGTCCGAAATCATCATACGAACTTGCTGTAACCTTTAAATCCTGATTCTGAGGTCGTTTACACAAAAATCTGATCTTAGTCAATTCTTCCAACTTAAAGCTTCTAAAGCGAGAATTCTCTTTACAATCAACTCCAAAGATCCCAGAATTCAATTCTAACCATGCGTACAAG
Organism: Nicotiana undulata; assembly: GCA_005239495.1. NCBI lineage: Eukaryota > Viridiplantae > Streptophyta > Magnoliopsida > Solanales > Solanaceae > Nicotiana > Nicotiana undulata. The sequence goes on from ML242793.1 coordinate 76,803, forward strand.
TCATAATACCTAAACTGAAGCTTCTCATGGTCCCAAACCGCCGAAGAACGCACTAGAGCTCAAAATGACCGGTCGGGTTATTACAAAATATAAATGTCATATAGGTCGAGATAGGGCCCCTCCATACGAGTCAATACATGTCCTAATCATACTGACCAAATAGGAAACTCTGGAGCAAGTGGAGTGCATCAACACCTTCCCCTGAGCTGATAGCCTACTAGGAGGACTATCAACCTATCTATCAAGACATGCGGGCATAAAATGCAACGTCCCTAGGCAAAAGGGACGTTAGTATGAATAAAGTACCGAGTATGTAAGAAAGGAAAGTATAAATATGAACAATAACGTAAAGAGAGGTATAGAAGATACAACTTGTAACATCTGAGTGCCTGTGAGGGCGACTGACATGAAATGCATGATACATAAATATACACACATACTGTTAAAACAATATGCCTATGTGGGCATCATCATCATATCGAACTCGACCTCGAAGAGGACTCGGTAAAAACGTACCCAGCCATCATAAGGCTCAGAAGAATAGTACCCGACCACGTGGAGCTCGGTAAAACCCAACTAATCAGTGGTTGCACAATAGGTGTCGTACCCGGCGAACTATAGCGCGACTGGGTTGAGTAAAACAGATACTATATATAATGCATGATAGAATCATGGAATTACGTTCTACACCTTTCGGAGTGACTTAAGGTCGTTTCACCTTCGATTAACATTACGGACATCCATACCCTCAATATGAACCTCAGTAGGATTCAAGGATCATACGTACTTTCTTAGAGTAACTTTATAAGGAAAGAACAACATGGACGACCTTAGTTTCTAAGAGTAGATCCATTATGAATTAGTGTATCGATTACATTCATTTCACTTTAGATCATGCAAAAAGAAAGAAGGAAGTTCCTTAACATACCTTTGTAATCTTCTCTCCAATCGTCAAGCAAGATCAATATGATCTTCTTACGTCTACAATGAGTAACCCGACTTCGTCGTCATCATATAAGCATTGTAAATCTCATATTTCAAAATCAATATTCTACAAGAAAACGGACAGCACCTCCCCTATTTTAACTACTTCCCATATGTTACCAAAAGTCACGAAACAGCCCAAACAACAACAATATAATTCACATTAAGCTCTCTTATTTAGTTCAACAATCATTTATAGCGGTAAGCTCGATTAGAATCCGTATAACCCATATCACCCCTTATATACTTCTTAAGTTAACTTAAAAACATCATTAACATTATAATTAAGTATTTCATCAATGATTCCTTCCTTATACCATATATTTATAACAAAGGAAACAATAAACAACTACATCTATTTTCGATTAGCAATTTTATTCACTAGTTCATGTCTTGTCCATCAATTTAACTTAATCAACATCAATATAACCTTAAGCACATGAAAGAACACGATACAAATACCTCCTAAAGTAACTTCAAGTAAAAATTCAAGTTATATTTAGCTTACAACATCCCTCAATGGCAATACAACACCATTTAAGCTAATCCAAGAAGTATCTTGTAGTTTATCATCCAAACAACTTAACCAACATAAAAGCAAGCTTAAGAACAATTAGTATGATGTTATAATAACCTTATCCAGTAGCAACAACTTCAAATTTCATCCAAACACAGCTCACAACTATCCTCAATGACAACACAACCTCTAAGAGGTGTTGTTCTTCACTAGAACAAACCTTTGATGTTGAAATATGGTGTAATCCATTTGCATGACTTGAAATAACCTAGGGTTGATGTGAAAACCTTGGGAGAATATTTTACAGAACATAAACTACTTAAAACAACCTCCCACACGAGCTGGAACCACCCAAATATCCGCAACAACAAGAAGAACAAGAAACTTACTAGCGCGACAGGATTCCCGACACTTGATTTGTGTTTTTTTGCCCTTTGTTTGGGTATTGGATCATAAGAGAATCTTTTAGAGAGTGTTTTTAGGTGTCTAGGGTATGAAGATAATGAAAAATAATGAGTTAAAACGGGGTTGATTCGTGTTATATATATCAATATATCTAAGCCGCCTATGTGGGTCCCATAGAGAGCTGCTTGGCGCAGTGTCGCTAAAACGCGAATATCTCTCTACTACAATGTCGTATCAAAATACGGTTTAATGCGTTGGAAACTACACTCATATATATTCAATTTGGTACGTAGATAATCCAATAGTTCCAAGTATATTTGGATCAAATCTCAATTACATTTTACCCATCTTCAGCACATTATGAATGTAACTTGTGATGACCTTTGCCAACTTTTGTTCCACAATTTGCTTGACTTCAAAACGTAACAAGTGACTATTATACAACTTAAATATGTCATAAAATAACCTATTTATCATGTTAAGAACCCTAGTCTCGCCCCAAAATTTCATGTTATAACATTCCAGACATGTCGACTTTCGCCGAAACCTTATTTTCTTCAATTGGTTTAGCTTCTAAGCTTTCCAACCCTCTTGGTACTCGTTATCCATGATCTTAAATATTTGTATCCTCCAAGTTAACATGATTAACTTACTTTATGTACTTTCAAACAAGATCTCATTTCTGAGCTTAAATCAATTGACTTACGACGTACTCTCACGACGTGTAACACATACACATACCCACAGGTGATCCTACATCTCCCCAATCCTCATAGGACTGACAAAATTACTTCAATCAAATATTATACCTTATACTCAGGCTGATAAGCCTTAGAATCAAATTTCCACATCCACTAAGCACCCTATCACAATGTAATCACTTTATAAAATACTCAACTAGCTACAATAGCTCAGCACACATCAACAAGATACAACCACACGACATACCACATCACCCATATGCCCTTAGAAATAACTCTAACCACAATACATGCTCATTACCTAGCCCGGTACCGGCAAACAGACTCATACCGACCAGAACCTTCTTCCAGACCTTCACAACAGTGACAATGATGCAAGAAACATGTGGAACTCATGACTACTCACCCAAGGAACAAGCCACATCAAGGACACTCGTGCACATACATCGCAATCCAATACCCAACATGCACAACTTGAATTCAATTGAATATGAAAAGAGGATCACATGATAGAACTATCAACCAAGTCCAACATTCACAACTCTCCACTGATACCCTACTACGGATTCAATCCACAAGGAATGAAAAATACACACGCAACAACCACAGCAAATCTTACCCTAACATAACCATATCGCGGCGCATATCCCGGTACAAACATGTTTATCCACAAAGAACACCAGGCTCCATCCTCCACCCAGAACCACAAGGAAGATAACATTTCAACATCTAAAACATTCTACGAATTCTATCCCGTAGAACGGAACTACAACAAGTAACAACTTCTCATACTTGTAGAGCACCTAAACCACAAGTCGGGCCAAACCATACAGTGATCATGTTAAAACTTCATGTATTAAACTAACGGAAAGTTCACCCACTATCGTTACCTAAAATATCAACCCAACCAGAATAATAAAAACGGGTTATCACCATAAAATTCCCCAACTGGAGTGAACACACGAACATAGTACATGAATCATAGAACACAACCATATCTGAAGCAAGGTAGATGAGGCGGATCTTGGATTTCTAGTATATGGGTGCACTACTAAAATAAAGAGACAAAATTATATCTAGTGGGAATAGATCTCTATACCTCTTGGTAAATAATTAAACCTTTGACCAAGTGCACCATTCAACCTCTTGCGAGTATGGGTGCCAACAGTTAATATATACCAATTTTTAAAAATATGTACATAAAATATCTAATTTTACAAAAAGACCATAGGTTAACGTGGCCATAGTTAAACTTATAAATCCTCCCCAGAAAGGTAGGATGAATCTTACTAATAAATGGGATCAGATCGAAATAACACAAATGCATCTATATAATCAACCAAAATAATACATGTAATGACATCATCTGGTGCATCAGCTTCCGCCCAACCAAGTAAAGTGGGGATTGGATTGCGATGTATGTGCCTGACCTCCACCCCTAGCAAGAGGTGCAAGTATGGAAGCAACCGAAGCAAAAATCCTAGCTTGAATATCGCGATGTGACACATCTTTCCTAAGATTGAGACAATATCTCACCATGTGGATGGTATCCCCACACTAAAAGCAACCTCTCCGCCGACGTGGCCGTGGAAGTTGGTTGATACGGATACTCTGGGACTGATGGATATCTAAAGGCCACATGAAGCCTGAAGTGCAAACTGAACTGACAGACCCACAAAACCTCTACCATGACGTACCCTTCCTCCAAAATAGGGACCAATACATCCTCTTTGTCCGCAAGGCCTCTTAGCCTCCCTATTTTCTCTCTCCTGGCCACGCATACCCTCTAATCCGTGAGTGATCTCTACCACTTGCTTAAATGGATCCATTTCCAACTCCCGATCCATGCTGAATCTAATACCATAATTTAGCCGCTCAATGAACATGCATACTCGCTCTCTAACTGTGGAAACCAAAGCAAGTGCATGATAGGATAAGTAGCTGAATCTGATGGAGTAATTTGACACTCTCATAGAACCGTGACGTCGCTACTCCAACTCTGTGCACCGTGCTGATACTCTCAAATTACACCTTTAAACTAGGGTAAAGCGGTCGAAGTCAAATATAATAACCCAACGAGGTTGCGGCCGAATCCACAGGGAAGAGGCGTGAAAAGGTTACTTTGGTAGTGTGATTCTTAACTCAAATCGTATCTCTATTCCGTTAATGTAACAAGAATATGAGAATTGATTGTGTAATGACTAAATTGTAGTAGTAACAAATATGATTAATTAGAGTTGTAATTAATGTGATTAACTAAACCAAGGTTGTGTCCCCTTCAATGAAATGTAATGCTAATGGGCATTAATATGATATATTTCTAATGGAAGGTCCTTTAGACATGCAAATGATTTCTGAATGACTACCCATTATTTTCCAATAGTTGGGTAGTATTTCCTCTTTATGATTTTCCAAAATATAAAAGAGTTGCAATGAAAAGTAATCAATTAATACCAAATAAAACCAACTTATCCCTAAGCGATTCTATTAAACAAGGTTTAAAACCAACTTGAGTCTTTGATATTTACTCCTACCAATTCTAACACACTTTTCCAAGCTAAGAAAGAATTAATGGCACTTGTTAATGTTTGCAACCACCAACAATAAATGAAGAATAAGAAGTAAATAAATATCAACCAATCATTATATATATATATTCACTATTAAATACCCATTAACATAACACCCATTTAGGGTCCAAAACCTTAGTATTTAAAACTAGCTACTCATACTACAAGATAAAGAGATAAGAGTATTTAATGCCATGAATGCTTACAAAACACAAGAATCTTTACTTCTAAAGCTTCCAAAAGAGAGGAATATTCAAAGGGTGTGTTGTAGCTCTAAAACCAGACAAGAATGACCCACAAAACCCAAATAAATCTATTTATAGTGGGCTAAAAATTGGGATCAAGAACGGACAAAATTTCCCTTTCAGGTCAGCTATGCGACCGCATTCTTGTCGCAGAACAAGAATGCGGTTCGCATTCTTCACAGCACCATCGCAGATGCAACCCTAGGTTTCAGGTGCTTAGCTGCATTTGTTTATCTGCGGTCCACATTGTTGATATGCGACCGCAGAGTTGCATCGCATTTCTGAGCTTGGCTTCTGGGGTTGGAGGTCTGCGGTACGTTATGCGGCTCGCAAACACGTTATGCGATCGCATAATGGACCGCATTTTTGCTCTTGAATTTTGCCAAACTTTCTGTTGAATTGTACGGTCTAGCTGTTCATTCTGCGGTCCACATAGTGGCTATGCGGTACCCTCCTGCTCATTATGCGATCGCATTTAGCTCGTTTCCTCACTTTTTATTGTTTTTTATCTCTTTTCATGTTCTTGAGCGTTTAGGCCTCACGCACAGCAAAACATCAAATTTTCATAAGTATAAAAGGTAATTGCTCTTAAAAACAAGCTGCAATCTAAGCAATTTGGTATTAAATGTGCCGAAATTTTCCGGCATATCAACACCCCCAACTTAAACTCTTGCTTGTCCTCAAGCAACTAAAATGACTCTATCCTAACCTAGATTCCAACTACAAGATCGGAACCAGTAATGACCAAGGACAGTGTTAATTTCTAGTATCACAAGCATGCATTTTCATTTATTCACCCTTCATGAACAGTCACTGCTAGTTACTAGGAAACTAATCAACTCGTGAACTTTGAGCCTCGACTAATTTGACAAGATGTTACTCTCAGCTGAGTGATTCACATCCGACTTCAAGAACTCAACTACTGTCAAACTTCATAGTACAAGTGTCCTTACCAGAAAGAAAGAGAGTCCCAACTCACAGTATTTACAATGACAACAACAAGGGACATGTTTACAGAGACACTCACACTCACAACGAGTTTCAAGTGTCACGACGCATCATACCATAGGCTTGCCCTTATTTTAATTCGTTGCCTATTTAAGAACATTCGGTTAGAGATCCCATAAGGACTTTTTAGCTTGTAATGTAGGCTTAGGGAAGGGTTGGATAATCATTTGGGTACAAGTGACTATACCATCCTTGAACACTACTCACATAATTCTCTTTCAGTGCCCTTTGCTTTCTTTTATACCCCCATAGCCTTATTGGCATTTAGTTACCAACGTAGAACTACTTGAAATACCTCACTAAATCTCTTCAAAGCTTCCATGTTCTTTTGGAGCTTGAATAGTTTTCAAATGAATCTTTTGAGGTATATGTTCTAAACTCAATGCACAACCTTGCCAATCTCCACTTTGACACCAAACCCCCAACTTAGGCTTTTTGCCTCATTCTCAATATTCAAGGAGGGACGGGTTCAAAAGAGGGAATTATTTTGCAAAACGGGAAAGGTTTGTAATGAGGTGTCCAACAAAAAGGCTAAAGGCTCAAATGGGTAACTAGTGATAATCATGAGAACATTGGGTATCTGGAAAGGCTTACTGGTCTTTCCAATATCACAAAGAATGCCTAAGGTCATTTCTCTAACTAAATGTACTTATTATTAGCATCGAAAACCAACCAAGCAAGTTGCAGATGACAGAAGTAAACACAAGAATTATTGATGCAAAATCTAACACACACGGCACATGACTGTTTGGCTCAAAATCGTTTTAGCTCATGAGTCAAGGCTTGTCAACTCGAATCTTTCATCATATTTACATGTATAATTCTAAATACACATAGAGTCAAAAACCGAACCTCAAGTTCACATAGTTGATTGCCTTTTCGACACAAAATACTTTTTTTTATACAGGACGGGTATTGATTATTTACAAACACACATGCTTGAGACTAGACAATTACACCAAGTCGGTCAATACGTTTCATCCTAGTGCCATGGTTCTACTTTTACACCCTTGGAAAAGAACCTGGCGAAGAAAAACCAAGGGGGATTCATTGCTAATTACTACTGAGGACTATCTACTTGTTTTTGTTGTTTTTTTTTGTTTTTTTTTATATATACACATAGATATCATATTTACGAACATACCACAAGTTAAAGGTCAACAACATAAGTATGTACAAGAGTTTACCGATAAACTTAAAAAAGAAAATCACATATAACATAAAGGGAAAAACAAGTACAAGAGTTTGATGCATAAGTTTTCACAAAATCTATACACATACAAGGCTACCCTGCCACCACCCCCAACTGAAGAACATGCATTGTCCCTAATGCATAGAAAAATATGTAAAAACAGAGTCAGGGGCTCCCTGAGGCGCACTAAGCGCTATGGGAGTCAGTAGCCTGCGGGGTATCAGATGGGTCAATGATGTCCAGTGGAACTGGGTCTGCCAAAGGCCCAGTTGGAGGTGTGAACGCCACTGGTGGTGGAGGAGCTGCTGAAGACTCAGATAGAGGGGTCTGAGAGCTGCTGGACTCGTCGGCGGGCGGTGAAATGTCTGATGATGTGACTACAGTAGCGCTGTCAGCTAAGGATCTCTATATCGCAATCTGCACCTGAGCATCCTCATCCTTCTCTGTAGCTGTGGTGACGGCAACCCCCTTTCCATTCTCCTGCGGACCCTCATAATCATCCGACCCTGAGTCAATACCCTCCTCGTCAGTCTCCTCATCCTCGGACGCTGTAGAATATCTGAAATCCTCCCTAGTAGGTATACCAGCTGGTGAAGTGGGAGGTGGACGCTGGGAGACTCCCACAGTCAGGTCTTCCTGGGCTGTCATCAGTGTAGAGAAGTCAAGGCCCAACCTAGTCTCAGTAGTGCCTGCTCCCTGCTCACCTTCCTTGGGCAGGAAGGAAGAGAAATCGAACTCCAAATTCTGCAGCTTGTGGAGCTCAGTCTTCAGAGTTGACACATAAGTATAGAGCGTTGGTAGGTCCCCAACCTCACCACGCTCTATCTTCTCAATCCTGGCCTCAAGCTCCTTCAGACGACCCTCGTAAGATGTATGCTGCTGTTGTAAGGTCGTCACGGGTGACTGAATAGGGGTCAGGACCTGCCTGATAAGTATGGGAAGGTCCTTCAGGAGCTTGTCTACCTTAGAATTGGTGTGTTTAGGTAAGAGACCAAGATGCCACAGAACTGGCAGTGGAACAACTGACGGAGCACTGGCCCGAGGGGTAGGCTGTGGAGCAGCAGGATGTCTCTACCATTTGAGGTGCTATGGGAGTCGGAGAGTCGGAGAGATCTTCCTTGGTGGGAACTGAATCTGAATATCTGGAGGAGTAGCAGCTACCTTTGGTGCCGCATCACTAATGCATGTGATGATGATGTCCTTCTCCGCTTGGCCTTTCTTCTCAACTAGCGGCAGTAGAGGAACATGGGCAGCCTCACATAGGGCAGTGATCAAGCATGGGAAGGTGAATGATGTCTGTTTCTTCCATGCCCGTACACCTATCTCCCTGAAGATGATATCACTCACATCAATGGTGATCCCGGTCATAATGCTGTCAATGAGAATGGCTTTCTCAATGCTTATCTTTGTCTTATTCTGGTTGGGACCAAGCGTGAAGTGATGAAGCTGAGCTAGAATCTCCCTTCTCTCATAAGATCCTCCTTGTAGATTTTGAACTTCGGGTCTATCCAGGATGGGGTCCCTCTGGAAATCACATACGCAACCCAAGCACGTTCGTCGTCTTTGTTGGCTAGTTTGGCATTATACTCAGCCGTGCTCGGGCTCTCTACTGAAAAGTAATGAGCCTGGTTGGTGGCCCTGTGACATGATACTTCCTTCCCCCGAACCAAAACAAGCTCACTCAATACCTTGTTGCGTTTGTGGTAAGGAGTCCTGGAGGCACCGTAGGAGGCATAGAATCCCCTCACGATTGTTTCATTATACTCCCAGGCAGCTCTATGAAGCACTCCCACTTTCTAGCCTTGATGTTTGCTAGAATTTGGGGATATTTCTCTTGGAGACGGCTGAGACTCAACTGCTTCTCTGCCAGTATCTTCCGCTTTTCAAGCCCTACTTTATACAGAGATCTGGAGTTAGGGAGCGATAACCGAAGCTCATAATCATCACCATGTTTCCTCCGTGCCTCGGCCATTAGATTAACCTCCGGCAAAGTTTCCTCATCATCAGACTGAGAGGAATTTTCATCAACAGATTGTGGAGGTGCTTGACGTGCATGTTTCGTTGGAGGTTCTTGCCGGCTTGAGGATGCCCTTTTACTCGAGGAAGGTATATATTTTTGAGGCATATCAGCAAAGACAAGATGTGTGAGTGGTGTAGCCGACAAAAGAAAGAAAGAAAAAAGAAGAAAGGAGAAAACTTTAACTGGAAAAATTCACTATGCGACAGGTTATGCGATCGCATAACCACTATGCGGACCGCAAATCTATCGTAGAATAACAATGTGTTATGAATGAGTGATTATGCGGTGACTTCTGCGATCGCATATCCATTATGCGGTTCACAAAGGCATCGCAGAATTAACTGTAAAAAAAAACTTTCAACATTATGCAATCGCATAGTCGACCGCAAAGGTGACTCTGCGATCGCAGACATGCCGCAAACACCACAGTAGAACAAATGTGGACTGTGGAGCTATGCGACACATCTGCGGTCCGCATATCAAATATGTGATCACAGACGTGTCACATTACGTTGTCTTCCTCACCTCACATAGGGTTTCCAATGCGACAAAGATGCGGGACGCATAACCAGTATGCGGACTGCAGAACTCATCGTTTTCACAGTTAATCTTAACCCTACAATGGTGATCTTACAGTCATGATTCCTCACCAACCTATTTACAGATTTATCAAGATATACCCCCTACCCACACACACACACACACACAAACACAATAGCTTATACACTCTAGGAAGAGCAGGATCTAACCACAATATTCGAAAGCAACCACAACAAATAAGAAAAACAAAAACACAGACATTTACACTTATCCTACTAGAAATTACACAAAATGGAGAGTAGAAAGGGTAATCTTACCAGGGGAGGAAGAAGTAGGATTGAACAATAACACTGTACGTGATCCTCAAAGACGTTTTTAACCAAGGGCTTGCGAATTCACTTGACCGTTTCACAGTTTTTTTTTTCTTTCCTTTTTTTTGTTTTGTTTGGTTGTGTGTTAGTGAATATGAATGGTTAGTGAGACGTGGGGGGTTAGAAGTGAAAAAAGGGGTAGGGAACTTACCTGGCCTATATGTGATGGAAGAGGTACCGCATTGCTAAGTATGCGATCGCATACTGGTTATGCGGTGATATATTTAATGAGCTTGCCAATGTACACTATGCGATGCACTATGCGATCGCATAACTGAAATGCGGTTCGCATAGTGCACAGTGGAATCACGTTTCAGCCCTCCGAAAATGCCCAACTTACTGCCCAGGTTTGTGATGAGAATGTGGTCCGCATAGTTACAATGTGATCGCATTTGTGTCGCAGACTGGGTAGTTTTTTTCAGCTTCCCTTTCACTTGTAATTTTACCCTGTTTTTGTGGTCTTTTGAACCACCTGCACTATAACACACACTTTAAATTTCTCAAAGAACCCTATTTACTAAAAAACCAAAATTTAAAAGACAAAAGAGTGTTACCACACATGGGTTGCCTCACATGAAGCGCTTGATTTAACGTCGCGGCACGACGAAGTTGGCATTCTTGTGAAGTCATTCATCGCTAGGACAAGAACCATCCTTAAGAGAAAATTTCTCTATCACATGCCTCTCTCCATTTGTGCCCAAGTAGTGTTTGATGCGTTGGCCATTCATTTTGAACGTGCGTAGCCCATCCTCAGTTGCTAATTCCACAGCGCCAAATGGGGATACATCTACCACTTTGAAAGGACCAGGCCATTTGGATTTGAGCTTTCCCAGAAATAGTTGGAGTCTTGAGTTAAAAAGCAACACCAAGTCACCGGACTTGAACTCCCGTTTCAAAATCTTCTTGTCATGGAAAAATTTAGTTCTTTCCTTATACATAGCTACACTTTCATAAGCATGGAAACGGAATTCCTCCATTTCGTTCGAGTTAGCCTCAAATTTACAGCTTCAGTCCAGTCCAAGTTCAACTTCTTCAAAGCCCACATGGCTTTATGCTCCAATTCCACAGGTAGATGACAAGCTTTACCGAATACTAACCGGTAAGGAGAAGTACCAATGGGAGTTTTGTAGGCCGTACGGTATGCCCACAATGCATCATCTAGCTTCCTTTACCAGTCGGTCCTATTTGCATTAACCGTCTTTGCTAGAATGTTCTTGATCTCCCGGTTGGAGACTTCTACCTTTCCACTTGATTGGGATGATAAGGCGTTGCCACCTTATGCTTGACACCATATTTCTCTAACAGCCCAATGAAAGCCTTGTTAGAAAAATGAGAACCACCATCACTGATAATGGCCCTGGGAGTGCCAAACCGCGTGAATAAGTTTTTCTTTAAGAATGCGGTCACACTCCTTGCCTCATTGCTTGGCAAGGCAATAGATTCAACCCATCTGGACACATAGTCCACAACTACCACAATGTACTTCATACCACAAGAACTCACAAAGGGCCCCATAAAGTTGATGCCCCACACATCAAAAATTTCAACCTCCATCACAACGTTCATAGGCTTTTCATGCCGCTTGGAGATTGATCCCTGTCTCTGGCATTGGTCACAAGATTTGACCATTTGGTTGGCATCATGATTGAGGTACGGCCAATAATAACCACATTCAAGCACTTTTGTCGTCGTCTGATTACCTCCGTGATGACCACCAATCGCTGATTCATGGAAAGCCTTTAGTATTTGCATCATTTCTTCTTCTGGGACACACCTTCTAATAATGTCGTCCGCACAGATACGGAACAAGTATGGCTCCTCCCAATAATATTGCCGACACTCTCTTAAGAATTTCTTCTTTTGATATGCTTCTAAGTCATCCGGGATTAGGGCACTAACCAAGTAATTAGAAATGTCAGCGTACCAAGGAGTGGTTGAAGAAGTCAATGACAAGATATGCTCATCGAGGAAGGCATCATTGATGTCAAGTTCATCCTTTTGTCGCCCGTCTTCTTCATGTCTAGAGAGATGGTCCGCCTCTTGGTTTTCGGTGCCTTTTCGGTCCATGACTTCAAAATCAAATTCTTGTAACAAGAGGACCCACCGGATTAGTCTTGGCTTGGAATACTTTTTTTCCATGAGGTATCGAAGAGCGGCATGGTCGGTGTAGACCACCACCTTGGATCCCAACAAGTAAGCTCGAAATCTTTCGAAAGCATACACAATAGCAAGAAGCTCTTGCTCCGTCACCGTATAGTTCATTTGTGCACCATTGAGTGTCTTACTTGCATAATATACCGGATGAAGAACTTTGTTGTGTCGTTGACCCAAAACGGCTCCAAATGCTACACCAATGGCGTCACACATGAGCTCGAATGGAAGAGACCAATCAGGTGTGACAATAATGGGTGCCGTTGTGAGATTCTCCTTGAGCTACTCGAATGCCTTGAGACACTTCTCATCGAACACAAACTTGGCATCTTTCTCAAGGATCTTGCACATAAGATTTGCAATTTTTGAAAAGTCCTTGATAAATCGCTGATAGAATCCGGCATGCCCAAAAAAGCTTCGAATACCCTTTACCGATGTTGGTGGAGGGAGTTTGGAAATGATCTCAATCTTTGCCCAATCGACTTCAATGCCACTTTTTGAAATTTTATGCCCCAAGACAATGCCCTCGTCCACCATGAAGTGGAATTTTTCCCAATTAAGCACGAGATTGGTCTCCTCACATCTTTTAAGCACTTGTCTAAGGTTGTCAAGACAATGCTTGAAGGAGTCACCGACTATGGAAAAATCATCCATGAAAACTTCTAGGAAGTCTTCCACCATGTCGGAGAAAATGGACATCATGCATCGTTGAAAGGTAGTCGGAGCGTTGCACAACCCAAAGGGCATCCGACTAAAGGCAAAGGTTCCATACGGGCAAGTGAATGTGGTCTTCTCTTGATCTTCCAATGCTATATTTATTTGCTTGTAGCCGGAATACCAATCGAGGAAGAAATAGAAGGATCTTCCCGCTAGCCGATTAAGCATTTGATCAATAAAAGCATAGGGAAATGATCCTTGCAAGTGGCATTGTTGAGCTTCCGGTAGTCCATGCATACTCTCCACCCGGTGATCGTCCGAGTGGGGATAAGCTCATTCTTTTCATTGTGAATAACCGTCATGCCTCCCTTCTTTGTCACACATTGTACCGGACTCACCCATGGACTATCCACAATGGGGTAGACAACTCCGGCATCCAACCATTTGATTATTTCCTTCTTGACCACTTCTTGCATTGAAGGATTTAATCTTCTTTGATGTTCCACACTTGGCTTGCTCCCTTATTCCAATTGAATTTTGTGCTCACATATCCCGGCGGGGATTCCTCGGATGTCGGCAATTTTCCATACAAGTGCTTGTCGGTGCTCCCGCAAGACATTCAACAATTCATCAACTTGCACATCATTCAACAACGAAGAAACGATTACCGGTAAAGTGTTATTAGAGCTGAGAAATTTGTACCTCAAGTGTGATGGGAGTGGTTTGAGCTCAAGTTGTGGTGGCTCAATGATTGAGGGTTTTGCGGGGGGAGTAGCTCGATTCTCTAAGTCAAGAGAAAGCTTCTTTGGTGCGTATGTGTAGGACCCACGTCCTTCCAATGCGTTCACTAATTCAACATACCCCTCAATGTCTTCACCATCAAAGTTCACCAAGATTGCCGCCAAAGCCTCGCCGAGGCATTCTTCTTCCATCTTCATCTCAATGGCATCTTCAACCTCATCAACTACATCAATGACCGAGATTCCCTCGTATGCACTTGGAAATTTCAAACCCTTACTAGCTTGGAAGGTAACTTCCTCATCATTCACTCGGAACTTGATTTCATGTCGTTCCGAATCCATTAAAGCTCTTCCCGTCGCAAGGAATGGTCTTCCTAAAATGATAGGAATCTCCTTGTCTACCGCACAATCCAAGATGATAAAATCGGCCGGGAGGAGGAACTTCCCCACCTTTACCAATACATCATCAACAATGCCTACTGGTTTCTTAATTGATCGAATTGCCATTTGCAACCTCATGCTAATAGGTCTTGGCAACCCCAGTCCCGCTTGCTTGGAGATAGCAAGAGGCATCAAATTTATACTAGCTCTGTTGTCATAAAGTGCCCTAGCAAAATCTCTCAACCCGATGGTACATGGAATAGTTAATGCTCCCGGGTCTCCTTTTTTCTCCACGGTGGTTGTAGAAATTATCGCACTTACCCGATCAGTCAAGTTTACCACTTCATTATTTGTAGTTCTCTTCTTCGTCATCAAATATTTCAAATATTTGGCAAACCCCGGGATTTCTTGGAAAGCCTCCAAGAATGGTATGTTTACCGACAATTGTTTCAAGATGTCATAGAACTTTTCAAACTTGCCATCATCCACCCTTCGTGCAAGCCTTTGAGGGAATGGGGGAGTAGGTCGAGGAATTGGTGGAGGAGCTTTTGGAGTCTCCTTCACTTTTTCCTAACCCTCTCCCTGTTTTTCCTCTTGGATCTTTACCTCGTGAGAGGGCTTCTCAATTTCAACCACCCTCGGCAACTCAACTTGTGGTTCCACTCCTTGATCAAGACTTTCTACATCAACCACTTACTCACTTTCATCCTGGAGCACCTTACCGCTTCTAGTTGTGATGGCCATGCAATGAGAAGATGGTCCGCTTGGACCACCTTTTGGGCTGACCACCGTGTCACTAGGAAGAGTACCTTTTAGCTTGGGGTTTTTTTCTCGTGACAAATCCCTCATTTGCATCTCGAGCTTTTGAATGGAGGCGGTGTGTGATCCCACTACCTCGGACATGTTTTTCATTGTTGCATCACTTTGCTCTTGATTTTGCAAAATTCTCTCAAGCATCCCTTCCATTTTGGTCTTATTTGATGGCCCCTCCTTGTATTGTGAAGAGTTGGAATATTTCCCTCTTGGTGGAATATAAGGTTTGGAACTTCTATTTGCATAACTGTTGTTGTTGTTGTTCCACGATCCTTGACCACTTTGATCATTTCGCCAATTTTTTTGTCCTTGGCCTTGCGGGTTTGGTCTCCAATTGTTTTGTTGGCGGTAACCAGCTTGAGAGTTTTGGACATAATTTGCTTCTTCAAAATCTTGATTTCCCATTGATTGCATGTCTTCCACCATATTTACCTTTTTTGGTTGACTCCCAGAGAACATCTTTGTCAACACATTGATGTTAGTAGAAAGACCGATAATCACTTGGTCTCTCTCTTGATTTTCTTTAATCATGTTGGTAAGGGAGGGAGTACCGTAAGAAATTCCACCACTAGTATCCTCTGAATGCCATGCTTGATTATACTTAGCCATTTTGTCTACAATTTGAGTGATCCTAGCGAATGACCTATCCATGAAGGATCCATCTGCGGCATTTTTAGCGATGGACTGGGATAGTGGGTCCAAACCCATATAGAACTTCTCCATCAGAATATGGTCTGGGAACCCATGGTTTGGTGATCTCACTAGGTATAGCTTGAACCGATCCCATGCCTCGTGTAAATGCTCCCCTGGCAGTTGCTTGACAAAAAATATTTTGTCTCTGAGCTTTGACTTTTTGCTATCTGGGAACCACTTTGCTAAGAAGGCTCGGACAAGCTCAGGACATGTTGTGATAGTTTAAGGAGGTAAGTTTTGGAGCCATTTTTTTGCTTCTCCTGCCAATGAGTACTTGAACACACACAACCTCAAAGCATCATCCGTCACATTGGTTTGTTCGTGCATGGAGCATACACCCAAGAAGTTTCTTAGGTATTGCGTTAGGTCATCATCCGTTGAATTATGGAACAATCCTTCCGCCTTGAGCAATAGAATCATTCCATGATCCACTTTGAAAGTAGATGCACCAACTACCGGAGGGAGGATAACATTGGTGTCGTCAATATATTCCTTGGTGTCGGCGAAAGGGTTCTCCTCTTCATCATACTCAACGTTGGCCATTGTCACCTAGTTCACCAAACAAAACGAGCAACGTGTGATGGAATAGAAAAAGATATAAAGTAAAGTACACGCTATCTAGTAATTTCAAAATCGTATTCCCCGGCAACGGCGCAAAAATTTGATACGCTCAAATTACACCTTAAAACTAGTGTAAAGCGGTCGAAGTCAAATATAATAACCCAACGAGGTTGGGGTCGAATCCCACAGGGAATAGGCGTGAAAAAGTTACTTTGGTAGTGTGATTATTAACTAAGAATATGGGAATTGATTGTGTCATGATTAAATTGTAGTAGTAACAAATATGATTAATTAGAGTTGTAATTAATGTGATTAACTAAACCAAGGTTGTGTCCCCTTCAATGAAATATAATGCTAATGGGTATTAATATGATATATTTCTAATGGAAGGTCCTTTAGATATGCAAATGATTTCTAAATGACTACCCACTATTTTCCAGTAGTTGGGTAGTATTTCCTCTCTATGATTTTTCCAAATATAAAAGAGTTGCAATGAAGAGTAATCAATTAATGCCAAATAAAACTCACTTAACCCTAAGCGATTCTATTAAACAAGGTTTAAAGCCTTGAGTCTTTGATATTTACTCCTACCAATTCTAACTCACTTTTCCAAGCTAAGAAAGAATTAATGGCACTTGTTAATGTTTGCAACCACCAACAATAAATGAAGAATGAGAAGTAAATAAATATCAACCAACCATTATATATATATTCAATGTTAAATACCCAATAACATAACTCCCATTCAGGGTCCACAACCTTAGTATTTAGAAATATCTACTCATACTACAAGATAAAGAGATAAGAGTATTTAATGCCATGAATGATTACAAAACAGAAGAATATTTACTTCTAAAGCTTCCAAAAGAAATGAATATTCAAAGGGTGTGTTGTAGCTCTAAAACCGGACAAGAATGACCCACAAAATCCAAATAAATCTATTTATAGTGGGCTAAAAATTGGGATCAAAAACGGAAAAATTTCCCTTTTAGGTCAGCTATGCGACCGCATTCTTGTCGCATAACAAGAATGCGGTTCGCATTCTTCACAACACCATCGCAGATGCAATCCTAGGTTTCAAGTGCTTCGCCGAATTTGTTCATCTACGGTCTGCATTGTTGATATGCGACTGCAGAGTTGCATCGCATTTCTGAGCTTGGCTTCTGGGCTTGGAGGTCTGCGGTCCGTTATGCGGCTCGCAAACACGTTATGCGATCGCATAATGGACCGCATTTTTGCTCTTGAATTTTGCCAAACTTTCTGTTTAATTGTGCGGTCTAGCTGTGCACTCTGCGGTTCACATAGTGGATATGCAGTACCCTCCTGCTCATTATGCGATCGCATTTAGCTCGTTTCCTCACTTTTTATTGTTTTTTTATCTCTTTTCATGTTCTTGAGCGTTTAGGCCTCACGCACTGCAAAACATCAAAATTTCATAAGTATAAAAGGTAATTGCTCTTAAAAACAAGCTGCAATCTAAGCAATTTGGTATTAAATGGGCCGAAATTTTCCGGCACATCAAATGCATCCCGAAGGGTCTAGGGAACAAACTCCCAGAAAAACATCTCTGAAAACTTAGTCCAAGTTGGTAGCACTGCATCCGCTGGTCTACCCTCCTTATAAGCCAGCCACCATTGATATGTTGCTCTTGACAGCTAAAACATAGTAAAAGCAACTCAGCTCAACTTCACAATACCCATGGTGCGTAAAATACGATGGCACTTCTTTAGAAAACTTACCACATCCTTGGTAGCTAGACGACTGTAAGTAGGAGGATGAAACTTCTTGAACCTCTCGAGTCTCAGTTTCTCCTCCTCTGATGCCTCTGGCCTGACCTCAAGCTGAACCTGAATAATAGGTTATGCTAGCATAATACCCAGAACCTGACCAATGTTGATTCGCTGCTCTGTAGTACGGGCACGAGAGTTTAAGCTCCTCCCCCGATTTGTGAAGCAGTTGGTGCTGCAGGAATCAATTGCGTCTGAGCCAATGTACCAAATGTGCTCAAGAACTGCGCTATCATCTTCTGGTGTCTTGGGAAACAATAGACGCCTCCAGTGTTGTCCCCCAACTGGAGCTACTAATGGCTCCTTAGTTGCTGCTCTAGCAGGTGCTCAATCAGTAGCACGTGTTCTTCCTTGGCCTCTGCCTCCGCCTCTTCCCCCTCTTCTAGCAACACTGGATGTGGGGGAAGTGTCATCAGTAACTGCAGCTCATGTTCTCACCATATGTGATACAATAGAATAACAAAGTCTAAAACTCTGAAATAAATAAACTAGCATGATAGGAATGAAAGAAGTGAATTTTCCTATTAGTTGTAGCCTCTCGAAGATAAATAGAGACATTTCTGTATCGATCCGCATGACTCTACTAAACTTGTTTATGGCTCGTAGCACCTATGAACCTAAAGCTCTAATATCAACTTGTCACGACCCGAAATCCCTCCTTAATAGTCCTGATGGAACCTAGTCTCTAGGAGTAGGTAAGCATAACACTTACTAAGTGAATAACAGATTTTAAACAATCAACTATTAAACATGAACTAGAAAATCCATACAAAGCCAGCAATCCATGGTAGATATATAACATCCTAAAACATGTAGTACAATTCATAAGCTCTGTTGAGTTCACTAAAAAAATCTCTACATACAACTACTCCGAAATAAAAATAAATAGTACAAAGTTAAACTTCATAAGGTGACTCCGAGGCCGGCTAAGGAGACAAACATGTATACCTTGAAGTCTCCGCCGCTACTCACTATCAGCTAACAAATGACCAATGCTCTGAGGTACCTCGGTCTGTACAAAAATATGCAGCAAGCAGCATGAGTACACCATAGCGGTACCGAGTACATGTCAAGACTAACCTCGGTAGAGTGATGACGAGGAATAGTAAAGAGACTTACTAGACATAATAAGATATCCAAGTATGAATCTAAAACTAACAGGGAACAATAAAATTTTAAACATGGTAAAAATAATGTTACAACACTAGCAATTAGAACTAGAAACAACAATAAACAACAAGGAGCAAATAGGTAATAATAGTGTAAAGTTAGTAGAATAATGTTAAAGTCCAACAAAGTAAGGTTAAACAAGTAACAACCTAATAAAACAATCGCTTTCACACAAGGAGTATAAAAGAATTACCTTGATGTACCACACCTCATAATCACAATCACGCGTCATGTTGCGTTCGCACACGTAAGTATACGCGGTCGTCAAGTAATTAAGTGACTAAAAGTCGGATATCGAACCCACGAGGACTTGTGATTAACTATTAACTAAATTAGACTGTCCTAATTATCTAAACAAGGATTAAACCCAAACGTAATGATACTAAAATAATTAAACTGAAAAAAAAAAATAACAAATGAACTTTAAACAGAGGAAGGATAGATTTTATATTATCAATGCAATTAAAACGATCTAGGGTTATGAGCTATCTAACATTCCTATTGTATTCTTCAATTGATTTGACTAACTAATTTATCTAGTTTATTGGTTAACAGGGTTAATATTGCTCGAAAGAATCTGTCGAGTTCTTACTCGCCTATTCAAGCTAACCTAACGCCTATATGTCTATGGAGTTACAACTAATAAGAACGCATTTATAATTCCTGTAAATCAACCAAGCAAGGCATTTAGGTATATGTCTATCCTAACAGGGAATTCGTTCCCCAGTGCCCAGGTTCAGGAACTTGCTCAAATCAATCATATATGCAATTTAGAATTCCCACTTTCGAGTTCAATTCTAGATCCGTAGATAGTATTCAATTGGTGATCAAAACAATCAAATAATTAAATGCAGGATGAATAAATAAACCACTATGATAAATTAAAAAATCAATATCAATATCCGAATTAACAATAGTCATGAAAGAACCACAACCCTAGAACGTGAAGTTTAGCTCCACATAGACATGGTAGCCAAACAACAAATCATACAAAGAAACATAAAAAATACTAAGTATGGTGAAAGAAAAGATAAAACCCCGCCTTCACGAAGGCTTTGTGCTCTCCTTTCATCAGACGTTATGTAAAATTTGTGTTTAATGATTATTTATAAGTATAAGAAAAAGTCTAGACAAAATAACCAAGTCCAAAATTAAAAAAGAGACAATTGCCTCGAACTCGGAAAGGTGCGTCTCAACCTATAACGCGAGAGAAACTGGTTTGCGTCGCCTGCTCCTTATTTAATTGCTGCCTAACTTTTCCTTTTCACGTTTTTCCTCTTTTCCAATTGTTCTTTTGGTTACTGCTTCAATTTGTC
This sequence comes from Nicotiana undulata, assembly GCA_005239495.1. NCBI lineage: Eukaryota > Viridiplantae > Streptophyta > Magnoliopsida > Solanales > Solanaceae > Nicotiana > Nicotiana undulata. Next base: position 97,625 of record ML242793.1, read on the forward strand.
TTCAATCATTGCATATCTAATAATTAAAATTATACTTCACTTTTGCAGTGTATAAAATACACATACGATCTCTATTTTGTTCTCAATTTGATATTCAACGTACTTACATGTAAAGTAAATTCAATTAAACACAAATATAATATAATTGCAGTAAGGTAATGCTCTAAAAATATATAATTATAGTCAAACATCACCACCCCACACTTAAACGTTGCTCGTCCTCGAGTCAACTAACAATTCACACTATCCTTGAGTACTTTGTTTTAACACAAATTAAGCAGACTACACCAATGACCATGGTTGATAGCAACAGTTAAGCCTTAGCATGTGCAATCACATACACTTCCCTTTTCCCTATGCCAACTTCAAAAATATTCAACCAAAGACAACATGCTCATAACAATCTTAGCCTCAAAAACCAACTCAATGTCACAATGCACTCATGGCTTTAACACCCAACATCATAGATAGAAGTCTAATAATGTTACATATCCCTTGTGAAACCATGTTCCCTCAAAACAAGAACACGAGAGTAAGTTTAATCCAAACATTTGAATCTCGTGATCAAATTTAAGGACTCGTAAATATTAAATAAAATCTCTCACTCTCACAAAAGAAATCACATGCATGCAATTGGTACCATAAGCTTGCCCTTAATGTAATCTCTACTAATGTAAGATCGCTCGATTTAAATTCAATTAGGACATTTCATGGTTGTAATGTGAGCCAAGGGACGGGCAAGATACATTTAGGAATAGTGGCTAACTCTCCTAAGCACTTTAACACATCACATGATAAACTTTAAGCGCATAATTTCTCATTCCACTTTAATTTCACAACTTCAATCACTCCCAACTATGTCCCCTCTTTCTTTGTGCACTATCTTAATGTACACTCCACACAAAAAAAATTTAGCCATCTACATTTTTTTTCTTTTTTCTTTTTCTTTTTTTTTCTATTTCCGCTAGTGATGTATTATTTTACAAAATAAGTGCACCCTTCTTTGTTTCATTGGTTCAACTCAAAAGCCACCCCACGTAGTCCCTTCTTAGTATTTTTAACTCTCATCTCACAATTAAGTGCTTTAAGAGGTTAAATGATAAAAAAATATCAATTAAGAATAAAAATGGTATAGGCTTATAATGTGTGTACCAAATAAAAGTCAATAGGCACAAAAGGGGTAACTAGGGATAAATTTTATTTAAGGTAAACAATAAGCTCAAAAAGATCAAAGACAGTCTGAAATCATTTTTCAAACCGAGCATCACCTAAAATTTTCGACTCACATTCCGGGAAAGTTCTAGACTCAATTACAATACATAGACTATACAAAAATCTTACCACACATGACACATGACTCACTTAGGACGATCTCATTCCGACTCTCAACCAATGCAAGTATTCACAAAGCCACGAGATATTAAGCATTAAGCACAAAGTGAACATAAGTTAAGTAAACGAGACATAGTCGTCACAAAACATTGCTTCCAATATATAAAGGAATCAAGATTAATATCAAAATATAGGGAAGATACTACACATGCTAAAGCTTAAATATGTTACTATCAAGCAAGTCAAGGCGCCTAGGAATCTATTCTTTCGTCCTCCATTTATTCCCTAAATCTAATCCACTCTAAAAATTAAAATAATACTACTACCCGGTTCAAACTACATCCCATAAAAAAGAACCGAGGCACAAAGAAAAACTACAGGGGATTATTACTACCTAAAGAAAGCTAAAAGACATATTTTTTGATTTTTTAGACTTAATCCCTCAAGAAAATTATCTAAGAGATCCATCGTCGGGAAAAGTCTAAAAAAAAATAATTTTTTTTTCGCTTTTTTTTTAATTATAAAATTAATCACTTCAAATACTACACTATTATAAAAAAATATTAAAAAATTAACGAAATTGAAAAAAAGAAAATAAATTAACATACGAATATAATACTACTAATGAGCTAAATGAATTCCTCCCACCCCACACTTAAAAGAGTGCAGTGTCCCCATTGCACAAACAAAACAAAAAATAATGATGGTGGACAAGAAACTCCCTGAAAGGCCAAAGGCCGAAGCAATAGCGGCTCACGAGGTACTCAGACTGCCCTCAGGCATCATCCTTTGTGTGGGCAACCCACACTTAGTCCTCACCGTCTAGCTCGCTTTTGCACTCTTCCAATGGATTTTCTTCCTATGCTCATAATCCTACAAAATAAAAATAAATACTACAAAATAATAAAAATAAACAAAAAAAATGAAAGCAATAAAGCTGGGTTGCCTCCCAACAAGCGCCTGATTTAGTGTCGCGGCACGACTTAACCATTTTTTGTCTCCATCTCGAACTTATGAATTGTACCCCTAACATGCCATCCAGTATGTGGCTATGCTCCTTTGGTGGGGCTACAAAGATAACCAGGCCAAGTAATAAATTTTTCACTCTGTACTTCTCGGCCTTTAGATGAGGAATGTAATTTTCGCTTTTTGGCATAACAAATTCAAGAATATAGACACTCTCATATTAACCCTTTGACTCTCTCATAGGCTCAGATGGCTCGATTACTATCTTACTAGCTAAACCCAATGTGAAAAAATAATTGGAATGAGGTCTAATGCGCCCTAACTCATGAATTTTTCTACTATTTGCATCCCCATATTTACATACACTCAAGTCTCCCAAAGTAATATTAACTACTCCCTCATGTAACTCTAGAGCACTCTTCTCAATATTGGCATCCTCAAGAAAAACATGGTCTAGTGATTGGTATTCTCGTTTTAGCTCCTCAATTTGGTCTAGAAGATTACTTTCAGCTTCACACAAGTCATTATTAAATTGTTGGTCGTTACACGCATCAACCTTTGCACTCAAATCTGCATCTAAGTTACGCACAGTCAAGCCAAACCTATCAATTTCTTGTGAAAGTTCAACTCTCTCCTTAGACCAATCATTCACCAATTTTTGTTAGAAGATAACGTCGTTCCTCGTATTCCCTTAATCGTGAATATTCTTCTCAATACCAACCCTTAGTCCCGTATTCAAATTCAGACCTCCTAGAGTTCAGGTCATGACAAGCCCAAAAAGATGAGCCATATAAGTCTTCCGTCAACCAAGAGTCTTCATCAATAACTTTACCTCCATATATTTCATCCCCAGATGTCATGCTGAAAGAACTAGAAACACACTAAGAGAAAAATCAAATAGGTATAAAAATAAAATATTTACAAAAAGATAAGAAAAACAAACTTGTAAAGATAAAAGTAAAGTCTAATCTAGGAAAATAATTAATTTCTAAGTCCCCGGAAACGGGGCCAAAAACTTGCTGCGGCCAAATGCACACGCAAGTATACGCGGTCATCAAGTAATAAAGTAACTAAAAGTCGAATGTCGAACCCACGAGAACTTGTAATTATCTATTAACTAAATTAGACTATCCTAATTTATCTAAATAAGGATTAAACCCAAACGTACTGATACTAAAATAATTAAACTAAAAAGAATAACTAATTAACTTTAAACAAAGGAAGGATAGATTTGTATATTATCAATGCAATGAAAACGTGTCACGACCCGTAATCCCACCTTTCAGGCCGTGACTGCGTCTAACGTTGAACCCTCTAGACAAGCCAACGTAAACTACACGTTACTATTTTTAAATCAATCCAACAGTAGTAAAATTTAATACCCGTCAAATCTTAACTGAAATAACCAACATACTTCATAACTTTAACAGCGGAAATGTAACAATACTCTGAAAATGCGTAATGACATAGTAAAGATAACAGCATCGCATAATCCCAAAACCGAGGTGTCACAACCTCACGGACTATCTAAACTGAGTGTTAAATACAGAGTCTGAAGAAATATATAATTGTCTTGAAACTAGGAGAAAAAGTAAGACAATAAGGAATTCAAATGCAGGAGAGACACCAAGGCCCACGAACGCTAGCGGTATACCTTGAAGCTCTGGGTGGACTGAAGGTGACTCCCTCAATGCGGTCCACTGGGTCCGGATGAGGGATCTGCACAACATTAAGAAGTGCGGTGTAGCATCAGTACAACCGACCCCATATACTGAGTATGTGCCGAGCCTAACCTCGGCTGAAGAAGTGACGAGGCTAGACTTGACAATAACGATAACATGTCCTATTCTACAGCAAGTAACATGGATAATACAAGGCAAGAGACAAGTAAGGGATACGGAGGCAGTAAGGGGAACAAGTGAATTGAAGCAGTCAAATTGACAGATAGAAGTAAGCAAGAGAGGAAATCTAACACAATAGCCAACGAAACAACTATAAGTACCAGAAATGTAAACAATGGAACGGCATCACCCTTCGTGCTTTTACTCTCTTCCTCACAATGCAATGTAATCAAGTATCACGTCATGGCATCACCCTTCGTGCTTTACACTCTTCCTCACTATGCAATGTAATCAAATATCATGGCACGACATCACCCTTCGTGCTTTTACTCTCTTCCTCACAATGCAATGTAATCAAGTATCACGTCATGGCATCACCCTTCGTGCTTTACACTCTTCCTCACTATGCAATGTAATCAAATATCATGGCACGACATCACCCTTCGTGCTTTTACTCTATTCCTCGCAATGCAATGTACAATGTATCATGGCACGACATTAACCTTCGTACTTATAATCAATAAAAGTCATGGCACGGCATTAACCTTCGTTCTTATAATCAATATGAATCATGGCACGATATCACCCTTCGTTCTTTACACTCTTCCTCACCAAACAATAACAGATATAATGCCAAGGAGTACATCATAGTGGAAATTGACAGTTCAAAACACCCGGCAAGGGGAAAAACATCAATTAATAACTCAATAAATGCCCGGCAAGGGTCACAACTATAACCAATCACCTCAATCGCATACTCTACACTTGGATTATCATTCGTATAAACACTTCTCAAGCTCAACAGTCAATACTTTCCATCAAGAATAAATTACCAAGTAAAGACAATCTCATAATATGCTAAACATGGATGAAATACCGCAATTTCTATCAAAATGGACTCACGGGCATGCTTGACACACATTGCATAGGTACTCGTCACCTCACCTATGCAATGAACATGATAATCACTTAGCACATAGCAAATAATACCTATTCCCTCACCAAAGTTAGGCAAGACACTTACCTCGGTCCAAAGTATAGCAATCAACCCTCTAAGACCGTCTTTCCTTTATAATCCGACTCCGAAACAACGATATCTAGGCATAATTAATTCAATAATATCAATAAAGACTCAATAACACAATCCCATAGCCTAGATATTCAATTTCTAGCATTCTTCCAAAAATACCAAAATTCGACCCCGGGCCCGCTTGGTCCAAACTCGAGGTTCGGACCAAAACCCAATCACCCATAACCCCACGAGGTAAAATATATAATTTGTTTCAATATCCGACCCCAAATTGAGGTTTACTCACCCAATTTTCCCAAAAACCTAACTCTACCTAAAACCCCTAATTTCTACTTGATTTTATGATTTTAGGCCCAGATTTTCTAGTGATTATGGAAGGAAATGGAAGAATTAGAAGTTAAGATCACTTACCCAAGTGGCTATGGAGGTAATCTAGCTTGGGGACTTCAATGGAGGTTGGAGAAAAAGGGAAGAGTGAAAAGTTGGGAAAATCCCGTAATGCCTACATTTTTGGACTTAAAGAATAATTTGGAAAAATTGTTCATTGCGATCGCAGGAAAATGAGTGATCGCGGAGAGTACTGGGGATTGACCTATGAGATCGTGACGCAATGTGTGCGATCGCAGAGGTTGACGACACAGAGGATCGCGATCGCGACCCCACGTCCGCGTTCGCGGAGAGCATTTCAGAAACCCACCCCCCCGACCCAGGTCTATACTATGCGATCGCGTGAGGCCTTCCGCGATCGCGTAAAGCACTAGCCCCAAGCACTGCAATCGTGTTGGAGGCCCTGCATTCGCATAGGGTCAATTTCCACCCTCAGCCCATACAACGTTGTGATCGCGTGACTGAGTCTGCGATCGTAGAGAGGAGATCGCTGGACACCAGAAAACAAGAGAAAACCAGATTTTTCATGCATTTCACACCCCGTTAGCTACCTGAAACTCACCCGAGCCCTCAGGTCTCAAAACAAAAAACACACACGACTCCCAAATCATCTTACGGACTTATTCAAGCATTTTGATCATAAAAATATCCTCAAAAACAAGGATTTAAACCTCAAAACTCATAGAAATTTCTTAAAACTTCATAAAGCTTAATTTTTCCGATTTTGATCCGAAACACGTCATCTCAAGTCTGGTTTACACCAAATTTCACATATAAGTCACATAACATATATTAAACTTGTTTCGGGCTCTGGAACCATAATACGGGCTTGGTAACACGATTTTCACATAATAATTCATTTTCAAAATCCTTTATTATTTTCAGAAAATAATTTTCTTTAAAAATTCATTTCTCGGGCTTGGGACCTCAGAATCCGATTCCGGGCATACCCCCAATTCCCATATTTTCCTACGGACCCTCCGGGACCGTCACATCGCGGGTCCGGGTCCGTTTACTGAAAATATTGAACCAAAGTCAACTTTATTCACTCAATTATCATAAAATTCTATTTTCATCAAGTTTTCACATAAAAGCTTCCTGGCAACAAGCCCGGAATGTGCACACATATCAAGGTGAGATTAACGGAGGCTTTCGGGGCCTCGGAACATAGATTTAGCTAGAATTACTTAGGATGATCTTTTGGGTCATCACAATCTCCACTTCTAAAACAAACGTTCGTCCTCCAACGGACATAGAAAAGTACCTGAGTCTGAGAAAAGATGGGGATAACGACTTCTCATATCGGACTCTGACTCCCAGGTAGCTGCCTCGGCAGGCTGACCTCTCCACTGAACACGGACCGAAGGATAAATCTTCGACCTCAACTGGCGAACCTGCCTATCTAATATAGCTACCGGCTCCTCCTCATAAGTCAGATCCTTGTCCAACTGGACACCGCTGAAGTCAAGAACATGAGATGAATCTGCAATATACCTCCGGAGAATAGATACATGAAACACTGGATGCACGGCTGATAAATACGGTGGCAAGGCAAGTCTGTAGGCCACCTCTCCTACCTTGTCCAAAATCTGAAATGGACCAATATACCTAGGGCTCAACTTGCCCTTCTTTCTGAATCTCATCACACCCTTCATAGGCGACACTCGAAGGAACACCTGGTCTCCTACCATGAAAGCTAAATCTCGAACTCTACGATCTGCATAACTCTTTTGCCTGGACTAAGCTGTACGAAGCCTATCCTGAATGACTTCACCTTATCCAAGGCATCTTGGACTAACTAAGAACCCAATAATCTAGCCTCTCCGGGCTCGAACCATCCGACTGGAGACCGACATCGCCTACCATACAACTCCTCATACAGAGCCATCTGAATGCTCGACTGGTAACTGTTGTTGTAGGCAAACGCTGCTAAAGGCAAGAACTGATCCCATGGACCACCAAAATCAATAACACATGCCCGCAACATATCCTCAAAAATTATAATAGTACGCTCGGACTGTCCATCTGTTTGAGGATGAAATGTTGTGCTCAACTCAATCTGTGTGCCCAACTCTCGCTGAAATACTATACCTCGGTCTGATATGATAGATAAGGACACATCGTGCAATCCGACAATCTCTCTCATATAGATCTGAGCTAACTTCTCCGCTGAAGATGAAACCGCCACCAGAATGAAATGTGATGACTTTGTCAGCCTATCCACCACAACCCATACTACATCAACCATCCTCTGGGTCCGTGGAAGTCCAACTACAAAATCCATCGTGATACGCTCCCACTTCCACTCGGGAAACTGAATATGCTACATAAAACCACCCGAAATCCCACCTTTCATACCGTGACTGTGTCTAACGTTGAACCCGCTAGACAAGCCAACGTAAACTACACGTTAATATTTTTAAATCAATCCTACAATAGTAAAATTTAATACCCTTCAAATCTTAACTAAAATAACCAACATACTTCATAACTTTAACAGCGGAAATGTAACCATACTCTGAAAATGCGTAATAACATAGTAATGATAACAGCATCGCATAATCCCAAAACCAGGGTGTCACAACCTCACAGACTATCTAAACTGAGTGCTAAATACAGAGTCTGAAAAGAAATATATAATTGTCTTGAAACTAGGAGAAAAAATAAGACAATAAGGAATCCAAATGCAGGAGAGACACCAAGGCCCACGAACGCCAGCGGTATACCTTGAAGCTCTAGGTGGACAGAAGGTGACTCCCTCAATGCGGTCTACTGGGTCCGGATGCGGGATCTGCACAACATTAAGAAGTGCAATGTAGCATCAGTACAACCGACCCCATGTACTGAGTAAGTGCCGAGCCTAACCTCGGCCGAAGTAGTGACGAGGCTAGACTTGACAATAACGATAACCTATCTTATTCTACAGCAGGTAAGAGGGATAATACAAGGAAAACGATAAGCAGACAAGTAAGGGATACGGGAGCAGTAAGGGGAACAAGTGAATTGAAGCAATCAAATTGACAGATAGAAGTAAGCAAGGGAGGCAATCTAACACAATAGCCAAGGAAACAAGTATAAGTACCATAAATGTAAACAATGGCACGGCATCACCCTTCGTGCTTTACTCTCTTCCTCACAATGCAATGTAATCAAGTATCATGGCACGACATCACCCTTCGTGCTTTACACTCTTTCTCACTATGCAATGTAATCAAATATTATGGCACGACATCACCCTTCGTTTTACTCTCTTCCTCACAATGCAATGTACAATGTATCATTGCACGTCATTAACCTCCGTGCTTATAATCAATAAAAGTCATGGCACGACATTACCTTCGTGCTTAAAATCAATATGAATCATGGAACGACATCACCCTTCGTGCTTTACACTCTTCCTCACCAAACAATAACAGATATAATGGCAAGGAGTACAACATAGTGGAAATTGACAGTTTAAAACACCTGGCAAGGGGAAAAACATCAATTAATAACTCAATAAATGCCCGGCAAGGGTCTCAACTGTAACCAATCACCTCAATCGCATACTCTACAATTGAATTATCATTCGTATCAACACTTTTCAAGCTCAACAGCCAATACTTTCAATCAAGAATAAATTACCAAGTAAAGATAATCTCATAATATGATAAACATGGAAGAAATACTGCAATTTCTATCAAAATAGACTCACGGGCATGCTTGACACACATTGCGTAGGTACTCGTCACCTCACCTATGCAATGAACATGATAATCACTTAGGACATAACAAATAATACATATTCCCTCACCAAAGTTAGGCAAGACACTTACCTCGGTCCAAAGTATAGATATTAACCCTCTAAGACCGTCTTTCCTTTATAATCCGGCTCTGAAACAACGATATCTAGGCATAATTAATTAAATAATATCAATAAAAACTCAATAACACAATCCCATAGCCTAGATATTCAATTTCTAGCATTCTTCCAAAAATACCAAAATTCGACCCCGGGCCCGCTTGGTCCAAACTTGAGGTTCGGACCAAAACCCAATCACCCATAACCCCACGAGTTAAAATATATAATTTGTTTCAAGATCCGACCCCAAATTGAGGTTGAATCACACAATTTTTCCAAAAACCTAACTGTACCTGAAACCCCTAATTTCTACTTGATTTTATGATTTTAGGCCTAGATTTTCTAGTGATTATGGAAGGAAATGGAAGGATTAGAAGTTAAGATCACTTACCAAGTGTCTATGGAGGGAATCTAGCTTGGGGACTTCAATGGAGGTTGGAAAAGAAGGGAAGAGTGAAAAGTTGGGAAAATCCCGTAATGCCTACTGTTTTGGACTTAAAGAATAACTGGGCAAAAGTGTTCATTGCGATCGCAGGAAAACGATTGCGATCGCGGAGAGTTTTGGGGATTGACCTATAAGATCGTGTACGCAATGTGTGCGATCGCAGAGTTTGACGACACAGAGGATCGCGATCGCGACCCCACGTCCGCGTTCGCGGAGAGCATTTCAGAACCCAGCCCCCCGCCCCAGGTCTACTCTATGCGATCGCGTGAGGCCTTCCGCGATCGCGTAGAGCACTAGCCCCAAGCACTGCAATCGTGTTGGAGGCCCTGCATTCGCATAGGGTCAATTTCCACCCCCAGCCCATACAACATTGCGATCGCGTGACTGAGTCCGCGATCGTAGAGAGGAGATAGCTGGACACCAGAAAACAGAAGAAAACCAGATTTTTCATGCATTTCACACCCCGTTAGCTACCCGAACCTCACCCGAGCCCTCGGGTCTCAAAACCAAAAACACACACGACTCCCAAATCATCTTACAGACTTATTCAAGCATTTTGATCATAAAAATATCCTCAAAAACAAGGATTTAAACCTCAAAACTCATAGAAATTTCTTAAAACTTCATAAAGCATAATTTTTCCGATTTTGATCCGAAACACTTCATCTCAAGTCCGTTTTACACCAAATTTCACAGATAAGTCACATAACATATATTAAACTTGTTCCAGGCTCCGGAACCATATTACAGGCCCGGTAACATGGTTTTCACATAATAATTCATTTTTAAAATTCTTTATTATTTTCAGAAAACAATTTTCTTTAAAAATTCATTTCTCGGTCTTGGGTACTCGGAATTCGATTCCGGGCATACGTCCAAGTCCCATATTTTCCTATGGACCCTCCGGGACTGTCACATCACGGGTCCGGGTCCGTTTACCAAAAATGTTGACCAAAGTCAACTTTATTCACTCAATTATCATAAAATTCCATTTTCATCAAGTTTTCACATAAAAGCTTCCCGACAACATGCTCGGGATGCGCACGCATATCGAGGTGAGATTAGCGGAGGCTTTTTGGGCCTCGAAACACAGATTTAGCTAGAATTACTTAGGATGACCTTTTGGGTCATCACAAAACGATATAGGGTTATGTGCTATCTAACATGCCTATTATATTCTTAAATTGGTTTGACTTACTAATTTATCTAGTTTATTGGTTAACATGATTAATATTGCTCATAAGAATCTGTCAAGTTCTTACTCGCCTATTCAAGCTAACCTATCGCCTATATGTCTATGGAGTTAGAACTAACAAGAACACATTTATAATTCCTGTAAATCAACCAAGCAAGGCAATTAGGTATATGTATATCCTAACCGTGAATCTGTTCCCCGACACCCAGGTTCAAGAACTTGCTCAACTCAATCCTATATGCAATCTAGAATTCTCACTTTCAAGTTCAATTCTCGATTCGTAGATAGTATACAATTGGTGATCAAACCATCAAATAATTAAGTGCAGGATTGAATAAATAAACCACTATGATAAATAAAAAAATAAAAATCAATTTTCGAATAACAATAGTCATGAAAGAACCACAACCCTAGAATGTGAAGTTTAGCTCCACATAAACATGGAGCTAAACAACAAATCATAAAAAGAAACATAAAAAATACTAAATTTGATGGAAGAAGAGATGAAACTCGGCCTTCACAGCGACTTAGTGCTCTCCTTTCGTCAAAAGTTATGTAAGAATTATCTTTAATGACTATTTATAGGTATAAAAAAAAGCCTAGAAAAACTAACAAAATCCAAAATTTAAAAGGAGGCAGAATTGCATCGAACTCGGAAAGGCGCGTCACAGCCTATAACGCGAGAGAAACTGGTTTGCGTCGCCTGCTCCTTATTTAATTGCTGCCCAACTTTTCCTTTTCACATTTTTCCTCTTTTCCAATTGTTCTTTTGTTTACTGCTTCAATTTGTCTTCAATCATTGCATATCCATTAATTAAAGTTATACTTTATCCTTGCGGTGTATACAATACACATAAGATCTCTACTTTGTTCTCACTTTTATTTTTAACGTATCTATATGTAAAGTAAACTCAATTAAACACAAATATAATACAATTTAACATTAAATCACCTAAATGTAAGGTAAGTAATGCACTAAAAATATATAATTATAGTCAAACATCACGTCCCAAATCACGAACCCTAATCACTTGGAATCTTGTACCCATATTACAAATCACAACAACACTGACAACTTATATGACAATACCATTAATACCTCATACATGCACGGACCACTCACGTGATAAGAGAGTAACAATATCTCATATCCGCACGAACAACTCACGTACTAGCAGTAACAATATCTCATACCCGCATGGACAACTCACGTGCTAACAATAACAATATCTTATATCCCCTCGTAAAACTCGCGTGCTAATAGTAACAATATCTCATATCAGCACAGACAACTTACGTGCTAACGGTGCAACTCACACACAGAAGGCAGGTATACAAGAATACATGTAAATGATAAGTAAACATCAACGATCATCCTCTTGGAATGATATTAGTGACTAATTATGTTGTATACGTGTGCAATTGTTCTATCACACCTTGAGTCAACAAGTAAGATCAGAGACAACGAACAACACATAGGAAACAACACAACAAAATCGCAATATGCATGAATCTCACAAGATAAGCACACCACTACACAAATGTTATGAACAACAATGCCCCCAAGCCATCACTATGCATCAAAAATCATCCCTGACATAGCCCCAATTGTCAAGTTGTGTGCTTAACAATAAAGTAAATGCACGCCTTGTCTCGCCATATGCGCATAATCATATTCATACCTTGTCTCGCCACATGAGTAAACCCACATATATAGCCTGCCTTGTCGTGCCGCATGTGCATATATCGATAATAACAATAGCATGATCAATTCACGTGCAAACACCCCGACAATCCTCTCAATAATACCACGTGCGCCAAAAACATAACAACTCGCACCACTTTTGCCCATATGCCATAACATTTCCTCAAAAAAATTCAAATACCACAACCACACATATCCCTCAGCTCAATCATATTGAGTACAACAACAAAAATAACAACAACGCTAGAGTACGGTAAGTAAATCAGCACAAGAATTACAATAATACAATGATACAGAAGAACGAGCTCACAATGAAACACATAACAAGTAATAATGGCTCCAAATAAGAGTAACTCAATAATGTGAGAGATAGTAAGTAACAACAGTAGCAAATATGAACAACTCAAGTAAGAATAAATCACAATGGAAGAGAAAAGATGTAACAATGGCTTCAAATAAGAATAGGTCAACAATGGAAAAGATAACATAGCAATAAAGATGCAACAACTTCAATTAAAGCATATAAGAGTATATTTAGCAATAAAGGGTAGGACATGAACTAATCAACTTCAAATAACGCATGTAAGGATAAATTTAGCAATATAGGACATAGTATGAAAAGGTAACTTCATTTAATGTACATAAGAAACATAAGAGTATAAAACGGTCAACATTCCTCATATAAGTCGTGTACACGTCTTTTACGTAGTTCAAATAGTGCAAACAAAACCAATCCCTACACGGTAGTTCCCCCAAAAAATGTTAGGCAAGGTACTTACCTCAAAACCCCCAATCAATACTCTAAAATAGCTTTTCCTTTATAATTCGCCTCCGCTCGGCTCAAGTCTAACCAAAATCGACTTAATGACATGAAATAATGCAAGAGAAATCAATTCCAATAAAAAAAGCTATGATGTTTGCAAAATTCCTCAAAAGTGAACAAAAGTCTACCCCGGGCTTGCCTAGTAAAAACTCCGGTCACAAGGTAGATTCGGACTACCCATAACCACACGAGTCTATACATGTGTCTTGTCTCAAAATTCGAGTAGAAATCGACTATCATAATTCAAATTTTCATTTTTTATAACATAGTCACCGTTTATCAAAATTTTACTTTGATTCTCATAATTTTGATGTTAAAGCTCACATATAATCATGTAAAATAATTGGAAATTTATCACAATTATTTACCCAATAATTTTAGATGAAAACCCCTCTTCAAAATTGCCTCCTACTGATTATAGGGTTCAAAGATATGAAAATGAGATTAAACTCTCGTCCCTCGGCTTTTATGTCCAATTGCAGGAGTCGCAAATGCGACCTGGGTTCAAAAAAGCAAACCCAGCAATTGCGAGAAAATTATCACAAAAGAGAAACCCCTCACATCCCTGCTTTCATCGCAAATGCGATGAATAGTTCGTAATTGCGAACTATGGATGTATCGCAAATGCGACCACTCCAACACAGGTCAGTATCGCAAATACGATTGGGAGTTCGCATATGCGAACTCTTTAGGCCACAATTCACTTCACAAATGCGAAGAAGAGCCCGAAAATGCAATAGTGGCAATTACGACATATATCTCGCAAATGAAAGATTAGAGCCCCAGCAAAAATCTGAACTTTCTATGAACGCTACGAAAAGCGTCTGAAACTCAACTGACCCCTCATGGATTAGAACCAAACAACAATGCACGTCTAAAAACATAACACAAACTCTCTGATGCAATCAAATCATCAAATAACATCCAAAACCATGAATCGGACCTCCAAAACACATGAAATCAATATGAAATTCAAGAACTTCAAAAAACACAATCGCGCATTTGTTTCCTATAAAATCAACTTGAATGATTCCAAACTTTTCAAACAAGTTTGAAATAAGGACACTGACCTAATCCATGTCTCAAAAAATGTAACGACCCGACCGGTCTTTTTGAGAATTTCATGTCTTCGTGTGGTGATTTTGGACTTAGGCGCGCGTCCGGATTCGAATTCAGAGGCGCGTGGTAGAAATAGGCTTGAATTGGCAAAATTGAATAATTGGCGATTTCCGGTTGGCAGTGAAAAATTTGATATAGAGGTCAGAACGGAATTTCGGAAGTTGGAATAGGCCCGTAGTGTCATTTTTTATGTGTGTGCAACATTTTAGATTATCTTGACGTGGTTTGGTTGGTTTCGGCATCGTTGGCGAAATTTGGAAGTTTAGAAATCCTTAGGCGTGAATTCGGGGTTAATTCGGTATTTTTGTGTTGTTTTGGGTGTTCCGAAGATTCGACTAAGTTCGTGTATTGACATGTGACTTATTGGTGTAATGTATTAAGGTCCCGAGGGGATCGGGATGATTTTGGATGGTTAACGGGAAGTTTGAAGTTTGAAAATGCAGTTGGTGTTGCTGTTCTGGTGTGGCCGCACCTGCGAATATGGAACCGCAGGTGCGGAAAAGAATGCGCAGGTGCGAAAGGAAGCAGACTGGGCAGCCTCCGCATATGCGAAATGTTGGGGCGCACGTGCGGTCCCTGCAGACGCTATCTCTTGGGCGCAGGAGGGAGAAGGAGCGCAGGTGCGGTTGGACTCGCGCACCTGCAGTGGCGCAGATGCGGCTAAGTTGTCGCAGGTGCGGATGTCCTGGGCATGTTCTTATAAACGAGGTTTAGCCATTTTATTCACATTTTTTGCTTTGGATTTCAAATTTGGGAGCGATTTTTGGGGATTTTTTAGCTAATCGAGTGGGTAAGTGTTCTTCACCTACAATTATATATATTCCATAATTTTATCTTTGTTTTTTTTCATTTAAATTGTGTTTTGAGTTAAAGAAAATGTTGGTTTTTGAAGAAATCATCTAAACTTAAAAATCATGATTTGAGGGACGAAATGGTATTGGAATTTGGTAAATTTTTTATGATTGAACTCATATTGGAACGGGTGTTCAGGTTTTGTAAAATTTGTCGGTTTCAGAGGTGCGGGTCTGGGGGCCGATTTTTTGATTTTTAAAGATTTAGAATTTATTATCCGGAGTAGTTCCTTATAAGTTTTATGTGTGCTTTGAAGTTGTTCTAGTTGGATTTGAGCCATCCAGAGGCTTTTTCGCCCAAGAAGTCCATTTTAGAGCACTGGGTTGTCCTCTTTGAGGTAAGTATCTTGCCTAACCTTGTGTGGGGGAATTACCCCTTAGGATTTGAGTCTTCTATGTTAATTTTAGTCCATGTACGCGGGGTGTCAAGTGCGTGCTCGGACATATTTGTAGAAGGTTGGCCTTTTAGTGTTCTTAGGTCCTTATATTCCCCGTGTATGAAGTTGTAATTGTTATGACTAAGTTCTTGTTTACTAGTTGCATCTCTACCTGCTTAAATTAGGATTATTTGCTTTTAGATTCACTCTATTGCCTATTTGACTCCTAATTTACTTAACTGAAGATTTTACCCTCTTCTATCGTCATGCTAAATTTTATTTAAAACTACCTATTTAATTGGAATTAGTATTATCTCATCCTATAATTGCTTAGCCTTAATTGAAGTTATTATTATCTCTTTATGCTTATCCTTATTTGAATTGTTGAATATCTCTCATAATTGCTCAACCTCATAAGGAGTTCAGATAACTTATATCTTAGTTTACTTGTCCTTACTTGGAATTATTTGATTTGTGTTGGCTTCTTATTGTTGACTTGAATATTGTGGATACGTTGCTACGTCTTGTTTTTCCCTAGTTAAGTTGTTCTCTTTACACTTAGCATTCTTTACCATGAGCATTTCTTTGTGAACAAGTCCTACTATTTCTTTGTGATTGAAGTTCTTGTATTTACTTACTCGACGTACTTTGTATTTCTATCATTGATTCCTTTTACTTGTTGTGGTGATGTACACGTTTTCTGCCGCACAATTATTGTTTTCCTTGTTGGTTGTGATTCATATTTAAATTGAGACTACAGACGTATTCTGGGAGATCCCCTTGTATTGCATATTTAAATTGGGACTATGGACGCATTCCGGGAGATCCCCATGTTCTGCATATTTACTTTGGCACTACAGACGTATTCCGGTATATCCCCCAGCACTGCATATTTATTTTGCGACTATGGACGTATTCCGGGATTTCCCCTTGTACTGCATAATTGATTCTGGACTACGGGATGGTATCCCGGTAGATTGCCCCCTGTTGATATATCTATGTTCGAAGCTATTAATCTTCTATGCTTAAGTGTCACTGAGTGGCCTATACTCGAAGGATATATATATATATATATATATATATATATATATATATATATACATACATATATATTGAAAAACATGTATCTTGAAGAAACTATATTTGAAAGACATTTACTTGTAAAGTATATCCTAAAAGCGTTTATCTCGAAGAAAACTATGTTTGAAAGATACTTAATTAGAAAGGTATATTTGAAAATCCTTCATCTTGAAAGAACTACGTTTGAAGGATATGTAGATGAAAAGTTTATATTTGAAGGAAGTATATTTCAAAAGAATTTCCTATTTAAAAGTATTATATTTTAAAGTTTGCAATATCAAACTTACGAGTGAGAGTTTACACTTGAGGACTTTGACTAATTTTTTGGGGTTGTTGTCTAAGGCCTGATGTGGAAACTATTGCAGTGCTGAGTTACTACTTCCCCTTACTGTATTGTGATTGCGAGATTTGGGTTGTGTTCCCGTCCATCCTTCTGTGTGCTATTATGGTGTTCCGTTACTGTTTGTTGTTTTTCCTTCCTTATTGTAGTTGTTATGCTGTTAGCCATATTATGTAAACATCAGATAGATATTATGTTTCGTTATCTATTCTTATGCCTGTTTAGTTTATTATACCAGTGGGTGTCTTGACCAGTCCTCGTGACTACTTCACTGAGATTAGTCTTGATACTTACTGGGCACCGCTGTGGTGTGCTCATACTAAACTTCTGCACATTTTTGTGCAGATCCAGGTATTGGTTGTTAGTAGCTGTGCGGATCTTTGCTGAGGAGACTCAAGGTAAACGTGATGCTGCGTTCGCAGGCTTCAAAGTCACCTTCATATTCTGTATTTACACTATTTCTACTTACTTCCAAACAGTTGTATTTAGAAGTAGTAGTGAACTCTATAGATCTTACGACTTGTACTACCGGTTTTGGGAAATTGTAAATTCTGTAAAGATTTCTATATCGAGACTGTTAGATTTTCTTTTATTGTTTTTGTTGTTAAATAAATGTTAGGCTTACCTAGTCCCTAAGACTAGGTGCCATCACGATACCCTACGAAGGGAAAATTGGGTCGTGACAAAAAAAGAAATCCATACACGATAGCTATGAAGTCAACCTATGGTCAAACTTCTTAACCTCAGGTTACAAATTTTCAGCAAAACAACACAGATCAGCCTAGGAGCCTCAAAATTCGATCCGGGGCATGCGCCCAAGTCCAAAATCACGGTATGAACCTATCGGAGAAATCTAATCACCGTTCCATGGTCGTTTACAATAAATTCAAACCTTTGTCAACATTTTTAACTTAAGCTTTTAAAGTGAGAATCACTCATCCAAATACATTCTGAAATATTTGAAAATCAAATCTAACCATGCACACAAGTCATAACAAACAATATGAAGTCACTCAAGACCTCGAACCACATAACGGAACCTTAAAGCTTAAAACAATCAGTCAGGTCGTTAGAATAAGACTACCTAAGGCAGGAGGAATTAGAAATGGAAGAATATAACGAGAAGATTTAGAATATACATATGGTGGAATGTTAATGAATGACTAGTTAAAAGCCAACTGGAACACAGCAAGTAAAGACAAGGAAACTATGTAGAAAACTGGCGATGACAAGACTCGAAGGCAAATTTGAATTGTCTGACTATAACGACCCGACCGGTCGTTTTGAGCTCTAGCTCGTCATTCAGCAATTTGGGGCCTTGAGCAACTTCATTTCAGGTATTATAACTCGTATGCGTTGTCGGAATTGAGTTTCAGGAAGTTTAGAGTTAATTTGGAAAGAAAATTATTATTTCGGGAGCCTTAAGTTGGAAGAATTGACTAAGATTGGATATTTGAGTAAACGACCTCGAAATAAGGATTCGAAGGTTCCAGCAGGTTCGTATGATGATTTCGGACTTGGGCATATGTTCGGATCGGGTTTTGGATGATCCGGGAGCATTTCGGCGCAAATTGTAGAAGTTAGCATTTTAGAAGAAATTTCATAAGTCTGAGTTGAAGTGTATTTCGGTAATATTGATATCCGTTCGGGATTCCGAGTCTGAGAATAGCTTTGTATGGTGATTCTGGAGTTGGGAGCGCGATCGGAAGTGAATTCGGATGTCCGTAGGTCATTTTGAAGTCATTTGGCTAAAGATAGAAATTTGAAGGGTTTTGAGAAGTTTGATCGAGAGTTTGACTTTTTGATATCGCGGTCGGATTCTAATTCCGGAAGTTGGAATAGGTCCGTAATGTCGAATGTGACTTGTGTGCAAAATTTGAGGTCAATCGGACGTGATTTGATAGGTTTCGCCATCGAATGTGGAAGTTTCAAGTCCTAACGTTCATTAAGCTTGAATTGGGGTGAGATTCATGATTTCGACGTTGTTTGATGTGATTTAAAGCCTCGAGCGAGTTCGTATCACGTTTTGGGACAAAAACTGGTGCGTCGTGGAGCTGATTTTGGAGGCATATATATCAAAATCTATAAGGAATCTGAAAATTTGCGAAACATGAAAGTTGTATACCTTGCATTCTAGTTTCCAGAAAGATAAACCATTCACCATTTGGATATTTGTACATAAAGTTATGATCGATTGAATGAAGGCTGGTAAAGTTGTTTTTGCATTTTCCATAGAAATCTTTGATGCGAGGAGCCTACTTTGGAAGCTTATATCTCGAAATCTATAAGGAATATGAAAATTTGGAAAACATAAAATTTGTAGCCCTTGCAATCTAGTTTTCCGAAAGTTAGACCATTCATCATTTGGACATTTGTACTGAAAGTTATGATCAATCGAACAGGGGCTGGTAAAGCTTTTTCTAGTGGACTTTTAGTGACGACTTTTAGTGACGAAAATAGACTTTTTGTGACGGGTTGGCAGAAACTTAAGGACCAAAAGTGCTCATTTCCTTCATTGGGCGATTTTCACGGGAAAACATTGGGTTTTGGGGCGTTGTGCATCAATTTGAGTCGTCGGAAGGGCTTGGAAGCCGGTTATGGAACTTCGGAGCGAGGTAAGTCTCTTTTCTAACTTTGTAAGGGGGAATTGTCCCCATAGGTGAACTAAATGAATATATGCTATTGTTTGCAGGGGGCTACGTACGCACGAGGTGACGGGAGTCTGTGTGTAGCTACTGTTATGCCATGTCAGGGTAGTCTAGGACCCACATCAGGCCTTGCGTTCTTTCTAGAAATAAATTATATGCTTTATGAATTGATGCTATATGAAATTTTGGTTTTCCCTGAGATCACAGAAATTTAGTAACTTAAAGGAATTGTTCATTGAAGGTAATTTATGAAAATGTTGTATGTGCATGTGACCGCTTTGCAATTTACATTCCGCGAGTGGAGTATTATTTCCCCCACTCTCATGGGAGCGGGCCGTACGCCACGGTGGAATTGAAAGATGCACTTATGGTTCGGGTCGTTCGACCCTCGGAAGTGCATAGATATGATCATTTTATGGAAAAGATGCACTTATGGTTCGGGCCGTTCGACTCTCGGCATTGCACAATTTACTTTTATTGTTGATTCGGGCCGAACTACCCTCGACATTTCCTACACAGATATATACATATGATATACCACTTGTGACCTGAATTGTTAAATTGTCTTAAGTACGTAAATTGTTAAATGATTTCATGGGTAATGACTTGACAGATTTTTGGGGAAAAAATGAAGTAGAAATTATTTATTTACTTCTAGTGTTTATTGCATTGCAGTTACTTTTTATATTTACTGATCTTATTACGTTCGTATGCCTTTTGTTGTTGTCATATATTATTAAATAATATTATTGGACCCTAGTGAGTGTCAAGTCGACCTCTCATCACTACCTCTCTAAGGTTAGGCGGGATACTTACTAAGTACACGTTATTTTCGTACTCATGCTACACTTGCTCTGCATTTTATTGCATAGGTACTTTCATAGCGATGAAGTTGGTTTGGAGACTTAGGCGAGCTGCATCATCCAGAGGCGATCCGCAGCCAGCAGAGTCTTCCTCTTCGTATTGTATTTATTTTATTCCAAAGTCCTTGTCCAACTTGTATTTCGGACAAGCTTTGTAGTATTTAGTAAAAAGTCTTAGAACTTGCTCATGTACTTGTGACACCGGGTTCTGGGGTGTATTTGGGATGTATTTTATTAAAGTGGGAAATATAATGTTGTTTTTACTTAATTGGATTTCATCTAGTTATTATGTATTAAAGTGAAAGGTAATGAATGTGAAAATGTTGAAACATGAATTTATTTTAAATTGGTTAATGATTAGCTTGCCTGACAGTGGTGTCCGGCACCATCACGGCCTTATGAATATTTGGTCGTGACAACATGGTATAAGAGCGCTAGGTTCCCTTAGGTCTCACGAGTCATGAGCAAGTCTAGTAGATTCTTGCGGGTCGGTACGGAGACGTCTGTACTTATCTTCGAGAGGCTACAGGGCTGTTAGGAGTACTTTCATTATTGATTCCTCATCGTGCGATTCGATTCCTTTGAGGCTTATGCCTATGTTTCTTCCTACTCAATCTTATACGTCGCGAAGCGCTTGCTATGAAACGTTGATTTGAGGAATTGAAATGGTGCTACGGATATGGTGCGAGATGTTTTCCATGTGTAGTTGGTTGGGGCTATTGTTGTTGCCCTGCAGAAGAATATTATGTTGTTTCAGCTCGGTTGCTGTGTTTCTGAGAACTTTTAGGCTATGCTCGGATTGTTATGATGCTTACGATTGGTTATCGCGCGATGTTGATATGATGGTAGAATGATTTCCCATATGTCGGGGTAATGAATGACTTGAAGGGAGGTCTTCGCAGAGCGTAATTTCGAGATTTCAGTATTTTAGTTCTGACAGAGGAAGGGCAATTGGACTGTGAATGTTCAAGTCTGGGGAATAAAGTAATAAGACTTGGTGTTATCAAGCGAGGTGGAGTTTTTATCTGTGATGTGGTATCGCTATTTTGATCGAATAGAATGTGTTAAGTTCGCCGGTGTTATAGTTCTTCGGTTGCATTGGGTCAGAGTGTTGTAAAGTAATATTGAAGAAGCGATTGTCAGAGACCGTGAGGTGAGGTGGTTCAGTACTGGATAAGTGTTGATAATGAAGGCAGCTCGAGAGAGATGGTCTTCGGGGAGTCGAAGTTATGATGGTCTGCTGGTTAGGGTGTTGCAGAGAATGATATGGAATTGAGGCAACAATTGAGCAGCATACGATGAAGGAAGATATGTGAAAAGTGCTAGGTGGTGGTTCTATTTCTAAAAGGCAAGGCGTAAGAGAAGGAAGTCAGATAGTGCTTAAAGGAATGAGGTTAACCAAAGTGGGAGAGCGACAACATAGTAGTGAATTTGAAGACGTTGTAACGCATTTAGTAGATGTCCCTGAGGAGTGGACGGACAGGCAAAGTTGGTGAATGAGAGCAGGCTTAGGATGGGGTATTGATGTTGCAGAGAGTGTGCATTTCAGCATCGTTGGAAGGTGTTAGTTGGTTATTTCCACAGGTGAGTTATCTCTTGTGAGTAGGTTAGCGGTTGTGTGGTTGGCAAGTTTTGCGAGGAATCCTAGTGGCTTCGGTAGGAGGCAGAATGTGTGAATGGTGCTAGAGAATTTGAGTATTTGGGGAATGCTAACAAGAGAATTCGGAAGAATTGGACGGATTGGTTGAGCAAGGTCATGTCAATAAAGGAGAAGGGATCTCAGCAGGGTCTAGAGTGGTCCAAGAGTAGCTTCGGGCTAAGTGGGGGAGTCCCACCACCTGCCGTTGGGTTGTAGGATGGTGTTCTCATGGGGTTGCGGATTGTCAGCGTATTGGCAAGTTAGTACAACTAAGGGGAAAGGAGTAAAATGGTGATTTTGCGTGGGATTTGATGAATGTGTGCAAAGGTTGGCTCTGTTGGACTAGGGTTAGGCTTTGAAAGATTCAGAATTTATGTGTAAGCCATAGGCAAGTTGTAAGGGTAGTGACTCAGTCACGTGCTTCGTTGAGAGCATGTTCATGTGCTAGAAAAGCCTTGGAGTTGATTGTATTCGGGGCCAGTAAGAGTGGGTGACTCTCAGCAGCAGTCCTAGTAAATTCAAAAGTTAGAGAATGCGGTGTTTAAGGGTTTCGAGCAGCAGTATGATTAAGAATCGAGCTTTTGCAGCGTAATTTTTGAGAAAGGGAAATGGTTGCAGTGTTCTATGTTATTTTCAGCATGCAGGATAGTATTGGAGGAGTGAGATAAATAAACTTCTGGTTGTAGAAAGTTTACCAGGAGGGTATGAGACGGGTTGCGGGATTTAGGCAGCATGGTCTCGTGAATCAAGGTCACTCGGGATGAGTGAGGGTTGAGTTTACTATGAGTTGAAGGAAGTTACTACTATCTCTGAGGCAATTATGATGATTAAAAGAAGATAGATTGGTTAGCCATGGTTGAAATGGCACGACAGTGATCAGTTCCTTCGGTGTGATTGAGTATGTGTATGGTTTGTGCAGATGTGTGTGGGGCATATCGACCGTCGTAAAGGGATTTCATTGGAAGCATTCAAGTGCTATGGCATGTCAGGTATAGGCGGATCCCGGAAGGTTTATGGTGATTCAGACCACTACTTAAGGATTTGTATGTATTGTGATTGTGAGAATTCGCTCGTGTGTTGTTATGGTTCTCATGAATTGAGGTAAGTAAAGGTTTCTATGTGATGAAGTGTTCACCCTATTAGCGGTTCAGGAAGTATGATGGAACTCCTATGCTACTTCATATCGGCATGTCGGGTGCAGTAGTCAGTGTGGAGCTGGAAGTAAGAATTTGATTGCGGTTAAGTGTTAACAAGTATGTCATGAGCTCGAAGGAGCAAGAACAAGGGATGTGAATCCTTAGGATAAGTTGATGTTGTGTTCAGTGTCATCTGAGTTCGGTGTTTTGTGAAAGAGGCTTTGTATCCTGGTTACGGGTCCTTGAATTGTTTTACAGCCTTAGGGTGGTCGGTGGTATGGATGTGCATACTCGTTACCTTGTGTGGAAGTCCGTGGGAGCATGACCGCGGGAAGATTGTATAAGTGTGACATGTAGTCACCTGGTTGGTCGAAGAATTAGACCAAGTATAAAGGAGTGTAATATTGCTTAATTGAGAATTTATGCCTCGAAGGCGTTCAGTTCAGTTGATTGTGGATTGTGGGGTGTTTGTCCTGGTTATTATGGTTGTTCTTGTGTATTATGAGAGCAATTGGGTTATTATGGACCTAGGTGAAGCTATTAGCCTAGTACAGTGTGAGCAGGATCAACTTGAGGGTTGTGAATGGATTCAATGTGATTGTGGGCTTCACATGAATCAGGTATGTCCATTTCTGTATAGCGCTCCTTGAGGAGGGGTGTTGGAATATTAGTTGTTGTTTCGTCTTCGTCAAATTTAGGTATATTATGATCGTGCCGTGTGAGTTGTGAAACGTCTTGGTAATTTTTTATGTGTTGAGATTCCGCGTAGTGATGAGGTTATGTGAGCAGGATGGCTCTCGAGATTCAGATTTTATATATCGCACCTCAGTTGTGCTTGAGTTTGTAGCATATGGCTCTATCAGTCTCCCCAGAATGGTATTATGCACTTAGCGTGCTTGTGACCGATATTCAATAATTTGTAATAGTGAGCAATTCAGCTCCGTGTATATTTCCTTATATAAATCTTATGATGAGATCGGGTGGCACACCGCCACAGGTATGTTATTTGGATCGGGTTGCACGCCGCAACAATGTGATGTTGAGTACGGTTCCCTATAATTATTTTTCTTGTCTTTTACTTCCTATTTTCTTAGGAAAGTTCATATTAGTTGCGTGAGTCGAGTAGTCCTTTCCTGAGTCATTTCTTTATGTATCATGTTCAATTGTGGCCTATTGGCGCATTATAGCATCGTGTGAGACCGATGGTCTTGTTTGGGGGTGATTTCTTGACTGAGCAATTCATACTGGGTGAGAGGAGATGTATGTATCAGGGATCGGTGCGATAAGATTATGTGAAGTATATTACAGGACAATTACCATTATTTGGTTCGTAATGAGATGATGATTTTAGTCAAGGGGAAAGATTCAATGTTTGGTTAACTCTACAGTTGGTTAGGAATTTTTACACATCTCCTCCGTTGTGGTGGTATCGTCAGCATTATAGCAGGATATATATATATATATATATATATCATAAGGTGCATTGGGAGAATCAGATTCGTGGAATTTTGGCTATTAAGGTTCAGGGAGCGTCATTATGGTTAGATGATGGACTATGCGGTGTATGGTGCTGATTCAGCAAAGGTACGCAGTTGTGTTCTGGTGCATAGTGTGGTGGTTGATTAGGTGTTCATATATTAGAAACAGGCCTGGCAGAGAATTTCCGGTGTTGGAACTGAGTACGGAGCTTATTGTATGGATAAAGGAGGATATCTTCAGAATTGTTCGAACAAGTGTACTCAACTGGGTTGTGGTAGCACGGGCAGGTGCACGAGGTGTTAAACATGGATTTGAGACAACTTAAGCGTAGTTCTTGGCACATTCGAGGACGAACGTATGTTTAAGTGGGGGAGAATATAACGACCCAACCATTCGTTTTGAGCTCTAGCTCGTCATTCAGCAGTTTGGGGCCGTGAGCAGCTTCATTTCAGGTATTATGACTCGTAGGCATGGTCGGAATTGAGTTTCAGGATTCAGAGTCAATTTGGAAAGAAAATTCTCATTTCAGGAGCCTTAAGTTGGAAGAATTGACTAAGATTGGATTTTTGAGTAAACGACCTCGGAATCAGGATTCGAAGGTTTCAGCAGGTTTTTATGATGATTTCAGACTTGGGCATATGTTCGGATCGGGTTTTGGATGACCCAAGAGTATTTCGGCACAAAATATAGAAGTTAGCATTTTAGAAGAAATTTAATAACTCTGGGATGAAGTGTATTTCAGTGATATTGATGTCCGTTCGGTATTTCAAGTCTGGGAATATGTTTGTTGTATCGACCCAAAACCTATGGGTTGTGATGGCGCCGAACACCACTGTCAGGCAAGCCGACCCCTTAATCAGTTGGAACACTTTCCTGTTTAACATTTTCGAAATCGTGCATTTCTTACATTTTATAACCAAGTAATTTAAAATTCTCGTAAATCAAATACGGTATGAAATCATCTTTGATATAATAAAAGAAATACCAACACATCCCCAGAACCCGGTGACACAAGTCCATGAGCAATTTTTAAGAATTTATACAATTATACAACGCTTGTCCGAAAAACAAATTGGACAAAGGCAATAAATATAAAATGTAAGTACACAGAAGGGAGACTCTGGCAGCTGCGGAACGCTTCTGGATGAATGCAGCCCGTATAAGTCCCCAAATCGATCACTGTACTATAAAAGTACATGTGCAACAAAATGCACAGAAAGTGTAGTATGAGTACATATACATATATGTACCCAGTGAGTATCCCATCTAATCTCGAAGAAGTAGCGACGAGAGGTCGACTTGACACTTACTAAGATCCAACAATAATAGAATAAGACATGATATAAGGAAAGCAGTCGACATGTAAACAATGTACAACAATTATGAAGAAAACACAGAGTTTCCAAATAAATACTGAAAGCAATGACAACTTCCACTCTCTCTTTTCCCCAAAACATCTGTCTAATCATAAATCAGGAAAACAACACCAAATAGTCATGCGCACACAGGAGTAAGACAACCGGCCGGAGTCATAAGGAAAATAGTTATGCACTACCGAGGATCGATCGGCCCTTCCCAAAAGTGCATGCTTACCATAGTCATGTTTGCGCACTGCCGAGGATCTAACGGCACGTACCATAAGTGCGTCTTTCAATGTAATCATATCATATTATTGTACAACTTCGTCCATGCACTGCCGAGGATCGACCGGCCCGTCCCATAAGTGCATTTCTTAAGTAATCATTTATGTGCACTGCCGAGGATTGATCGGCCCGTCCCAAAAGTGCACTTATCAATCCGCCGTGGCGTACGGCCCGCTCCCATGAGAGTGGGGGAAAATCACACTCCGCTCGCGGAAAGTAAATTGCGAAGCGGTCACATGCGCACATAAAGTATTAAAATCTACTTTCCATAACAAATTCTTTCCAATTATTCAAGCCTATGAAATCTCGGGGAAACAATAATATCTTACATGAGTACAAAACTTATAAGTCATTTCTTTTCCTTTCATAATACCTTCCATAAAATAATTTCATTCATATTACTTCCCGTAAGTCAATTCATTTCATAATATTTAAATTCCATGAATCTCAGAGAAATAAAGTTACATAATTCCTTTCATATTATTCTTTAATTAATCACGTATAACCTGTTGTCAACCAAATCTTAATCACTTATGATTGCTGTAGTTGAAGGTTTGAAAATTTTAACAACGATAGTTACTCATAAAATTGTAATTTTCTATTAATTAAAATTTATGTCCAAGCAACTTCAATTCTTAAATAGTTTCTTTCTTTTTTTCAACTTTAACTTCAACTATTATTTCAATCCCAATCAAATACTAATCCATCGGGTTAATTAATTCTGAAAACTCAACACACATGAAAGAAATATGTGGGGGCTAACTACCCGGACATAACAATAATAGCCGCTACATATGGACTCTCGTCTCTTAGTACGTACGTAGCCCCCGCAAATAATTACATACAACATGTAGAACACCTATGGGGACAATTCCCTCTTACAAGGTTAGAAAGGAGACTCACCTCATGTTGATTCTATCTCCCGGACCAAGAATGCGCCTGCAACTCCGAACTCTATACCCGAGGACTTGTAACTGGAGTAGGAAAAATCCGTATAATATTTTTTTGAGAAAGATTGCACCGTACTCCCTCATAATCGCAAAATCCCGCGTTGCTTAAGATGCCATAAAATCTTTGTTGAATTGCTTTATCCGTGAATCTTTTGAAATTGCATGAATTGGTTGAATTTCAAAATCTACCGTACTTATAGAATCTGCCATGAATTCCTTGAAGGATATGTATCTATTGAGTGCTAAAAGATATGTAGATGTTTGAATTTTTACAAGGCTTCTGTTATGATGAAGAACTAAGCCATATATTAATAAATTTGCCACCTATCCATTCAGTTGTAAGAGTCACTATTTGGACATGGCCTAGCTTCCACGTAGCATCTTTGGTCTTTATCCAAAAGACCTTAATTCACCACTAATTAATAATTAACTCAAATTACTTATAAATTCAAAATAAATCTCATTTAGGGAAACGGGGTTCGATAATGCAAAACGACCGGTCGGGTCGTTACACTCTCCCCCATTTATATAGACGTTCGTCCTCGAACGTGCCAAGAACTGCTTTTGAGTTATTTTGAATCACTGTTTCACACCTCATGCACCTGCCCGTGCGTCCACAACCCAGTATGAACTGTTCAGACCACAAATCACCCCAGGCATGACCAACCGTCACACACGATACCATAATGCGCCAANGTTAATTAGGTAATATCCCGTTACCCGATAATTAATCAATTACTCACATAATTAAGAATTAACTCAAATTACTTAAAATACTACCCACTTTTAACATACTTTATACACCTTACTATCATGGTCATATGGTACCTTGCATGGTACTAGTCCATAAATACCGAGTATTTTAGCTTGGGCCGTATTTTATTCCAAAATGTCAAACCTCGACGAAACTCTCTTTTTTTTTTCAATTTGCTTACCCTCTCACATTCACAAATTTACTTATAAATTCAAAATAAATCTCATTTAGGGAAACGGAGTCCGATAATGCAAAATAACCGGTCGGGTCGTTATATTTGTATGGTGATTCTTGAGTGGGGATCGCGATCAGAAGTGATTTCGGATGTCCGTAGGTCATTTTGAAGTCATTTGGCTAAAGATAGAAATTTGAAGGTTTTTGAGAAGTTTGACCGAGAGTTTGACTTTTTGATATCGGGGTCGGATTCAAATTCTGGAAGTTGGAATAGGTCTGTAATGTCGAATGTGACTTGTGTGCAAAATTTGTGGTCAATCGGACATGATTTGATAAGTTTCGGCATCGAATGTGGAAGTTTCAAGTCCTAATGTTCATTAAGCTTGAATTGGGGTGTGATTCATGATTTCGACGTTGTTTGATGGGATTTTTGGCCTCGAGCGAGTTCGTATCATGTTTTGGGACATGTTGGTATAATTGGTTAAGGTCCCGATGGCCTCAGATGGATTTCGGAACGTTAACGAAATGAATTTCGGACAAAAACAAATTGAAAAAACTGCAGAAATTCTGCTGCACTTTTTGGACAGCAACTGGTGCGTCGTGGAGCTGATTTTGGAGGCATATATATCAAACTCTATAAGGAATCTGGAAATTTACAAAACATGAAAGTTATAGACCTTGCATTCTAGTTTCCAGAAAGATAAACAATTCACCATTTGTAGATTTGTACATAATGTTATGATCGATTGAATGAAGGCTAGTAAAGCTGTTTTTGCATAATCCCCATAAATTTCTGATGCGAGGAGCCTACTTTGGAAGCTTATATCTCGAAATATATAAGGAATCTGAAAATTTGGCAAACAATAAAGTTGTATCCCTTGCAATATAGTTTTCAGAAAGTTAAACCATTTATCATTTGGACATTTGTACTGAATGTTATGCTCGATTGAACAGGGGCTGGTAAAGCTGTATCTAGTGGGCTTTTAATGACGACTTTTAGTGACGAAAATGGACTTTTAATGACGGCTTGGAAAAAATTTAAGGACCAAAAATGCTCATTTAATTCATTTTCGTTTTGGATTTTTGGAGCACGATTATTGGGCGATTTTTCAGCGATTTTCACGGGAAAACATTGGGTGTTGGGGCATTGTGCATCAATTTGAGTCGTCGGAAGGGATTGGAAGCCGGTTATGGAACTTCGGAGAGAGGTAAGTCTCCTTTCTAACTTTGTGAGGGGGAATTTTCCCCATAGGTGAACTAGATGAATATATGCTATTGTTTGTGGGGGCTAGGTACGTACGCACGAGGTGACGGGAGTCCGTGCGTAGCTACTGTTATTCCATGTTCGGGTAGTCTAGGACCCACATCATGCCTTGCGTTCTTTCTAGAAATAAATTATATGCTTTATGAATTGATGCTATATGAAATTTTAGTTTTCCTTGAGATCACATAAATTTAGTAACTTAAAGGAATTGTTCATTGAAGGTAATTTATGAAAATGTTGTATGTGCATGTGACCGCTTCGCAATTTACATTCCGCGAGAGGAGTGTTATTTCCCCCACTCTCATGGAGCGGGTCGTACGCCACGGCGGGATTGAAAGATGCACTTATTGTTCGGGTCGTTCGACCCTCGGCAGTGCATAGATATGATCATTTTATGGCAAAGATGCACTTACGGTTCGGGCCGTTCGACCCTCGGCAGTGCACATTTTACTTTTATTTGTTGGTTCGGGCCGAACGACCCTTGGCATTTCCTACACAGATATATACATATGATATACCACTTATGACCTGAATTGTTAAATTGTCTTAAGGACGTAAATTGATAAATGATTTCATGGAAAATGACTTGACAGATATTTGGGGGCAAAATGAAGTATAAATTATTTATTTACTTCCAGTGTTTATTGCATTGTAGTTACTTTTAATGTTTACTGATGTTATTACCCTCGTATGCCTTTTGCTGCTGTCATATATTGTTAAAATATATTTTTGGACCCTAGTGAGTGTCAAGTCGACCTCTCGTCACTACCTCTCTTAGGTGAGGCGGGATACTTACTGAGTACACGTTGTTTTCGTACTCATGCTACACTTGTTGTGCATTTTTTTGCACAGGTACTTTCATAGCGATGAGGCTGGTTTGGAGACTTAGGCGAGTTGCATCATCCGGAGGCGATCCGCAGCCGGCAGAGTCTTCCTCTATGTATTGTATTTATTTTATTCTAAAGTCCTTGTCCAACTTGTATTTCGGACAAGCTTTGTAATATTTAGTAAAAAGTCTTAGAAATTTCTCATGTACTTGTGACTCCGGGTTCTGGGATGTATTTGGGATGTATTTTATTAAAGTGGGAAATAGACTGTTGTTTTTACTTTATTGAATTTCATCTAGTTATTATGTATTAAAGTGAAAGGTAACGATTGTGAAAATGTTGAAACATGAATTTATTTTAAATTTGTTAATGATTGGCTTGCTTGACAGTGGTGTCTGGCGCCATCACGACCTTATGGATTTTGGGTTGTGACACTGACAGCAAGTCGTGTAATTCTAAAAACATACCTCGCTAGCCAACTGGACTCGTAAATTACTTAAAGGACAAGTTCTCGCAATCCTGACTTAATAGGGGAATCACCTTGAATCATTGGTAAGAAAGTGAAATAACTATTGAAATAGAACTTATTAGAGGTGGATATTTCAAAGATGTAATTATACCAATTTTAGCAAGTACCTTAAGGAAAGTTCTAGACTTGGAGAGTTTTGACGGAACTTAGTAGAGTTATAATCATAAAATTGAGTGATTTCATTTAGAAAGAACAAGCAAGAGGGTGGGGGCGGCCGTGGTGAGTTAATCAAAGCTAGAGTTTTCACGAGAAAGCCTCATACTACAAGATATATAAGTCTAGGTTATCTACTAGACATATGTCATCCCATATATCCGGACAACACGGGAGTTGCCTCAATAGAAGTAGCATATCTTGGAAATTTAGTCGCCAACAAAGAAGAGCCATAATATGATGTGAGGGTAGCAACTAGTTCTATAAAAGAGGAGAATCCAAAAATGCTAGTGTTAAGTTAGCCCCTAAGGGCGAGGTGGTGATCGACGTAATAGAACATATAAGCATAAGTGTAATTTTATTGATGAGTACAAAAAAGGACAAGATTGAAAACAAGGCAAGGATGCAAAATTTTTTAATCAAGCAAGGCAAGGATGCGTGATGATCTAGGAGGAGCACGTAAATACGGACAATGTATTAATTAGAAGAAACTAGCGGTAGAAATACAATTGAATCCTTTGTATAAATTGTTGGGATTTTAAGTAATTAATGAATATTAATGCTTAAAATGGGTGAATGGGAAATGGAGGGGAAAATAAAATATTTGAGTAATATTTGAGTTTCCCTCCTTAATTGTCCCACATAGGAAGAGGAAAAGACTTTTGATGGGTATATAAG